>QKYT01000368.1:0-64650 GCA_003550305.1 Glomus cerebriforme | reverse complement strand
TAAATAAGGGCGATATGCTTATATCAAAAATGCTAAAATTACACTTTAAAAAATTTTGCATATATTAAGAATATTATAAATTTTTAATTTTTTAAAGCTTATACAAAATCTGTCTGAATAACCAGCTTAGAAAAACTTTCTTCTTTTGTAAAATTACATATATTTCTATTGTTAAAACTACATTTTCATTTCTACCTTTAAAAGGATCTTGAAAAAAAGTAAATAAATAACATGTATATGTGGGAAAAAAATTTTAATAATAAAAATGAAAAACTAATTTAAAAAAGTNATAGAGCACATNATAATCTATTAAATTACTTTATTTAGTATAGCACAGCATATTAAAATTAATGGTTAATTATAAAATGAAGTAACCTAATTAAAGTTACACAAAATTTTCTTAATATAAAAATAATTTACATGTGACATCTTCCCTAACTGTTATATTAAGTTTTCTTATATACTTATATATATTAAAAAAAAATAATTTTTTTCTAAAATTTTAAATAATTAGTAAACTTTTAAAAATAATTTTTAATTTTTAAATTTATTTTACAGTCAAATCTTTATATAATCATAAATTGGTTATATAATAAAAAAATCTGAATATGATTGTATAAAAATTGTAACTATATAGAGGTTTTTTTATATAATTTTTATATGAGTTAATTTTTTTGAAAATATAATTATATAGAAAAATTTTATATAGTGTAACTAAAAAAAATTATATGATTTTAATTATTATTTTTTAAGAAACTAATTTATTTATAATTTAAATTATGTATATTTTTTTTCAAAAAGTTCTGAAGTTAAAGCTTCTGTTTAAAAGTCAAAATAAGATTCAGATATCTAAAAATATTTGAAATGTAAATTCGAATATGATTTGAATCTCAAACAAATATTTAAATCTTATCTGATATTCAAATCTTAAATGGATATTTGAATATTAAATAGATATTCAAATTTCTTATATGATTTTTCAAATTTAGCCAATTGCTGTTTATTTATATTATTTTAGCAAATATCAGTTTATTTTTTTAATTAATTAATAATATTTCTTTTTAATAAATAAATTATTTAAAAATCAAAATAAATTAAAAAGATTAAAAAAGTTATGGAATATATTAAAATTTTTAAAAATTCAATTAACAAATTTTCTGACTAATTATCATCAAATAATCTGGCCAAAACATTTGTAATTTTATTTACTTTATTATTATTATTTAATAAATAAATTATTTAAAAATCAAAATAAATAAAAATATTAAAAAAATATAAAATAGTATATTAAAATTTTTAAAAATTTAATTAATAAATTATCTGACCATAATTTAGCTGAAATGTTTGGAATACATTGATCTTAATTTTATTATTTAAATTAATTAATGATTTTTAATAAGTAAATTATTTAAAAATTAAAATAAATTAAAAGTATAAGAACATTAATATTTAAGAAATTATTTCTAGTTGAAATGCATTTTTATTAATGTTGCAAATAAATTTTTATTAAAATTTTATTAATATCATATTTTAAAATACAAATTATAAACAATTATATAATGTCAAGCAAATTAGTATTTATTTTTAAAAAAATCAATTTCTTTACTTTTTGGGTTTAAATTGCTATGTTTATTTGTAATTAAATTTTCTACATCAGAAAATAATCTTTTTGAAAGAACTGATGTAGCAGAAATTCCAAAAAGCTCTTTAAATAATTTATTTAAAAATGGAAATTTATTTTTATTAGTTTTTTATCAAGACAATAGATTAATATTTCTAACTGGCTTAAGTCTTAAATATTCATCAACTTCATTCTCTTTTTCATTACTACTTCCTTCTCTAAAAATACTATCTATTAAAGATTTATTTAAATCAAAATCATCTGGCTTATTTTTATCTTTTCTTTTATCTCCTCTTTCATCATCTTTATCATTTCCTTCATCTTTCTTTTTCTCTTCAATATTAGTTTTATTTTTCAAATTATATGTCTCATACTTTTTTATAAATAAAGTAGTTGCTTCTTACCTTTTAGTCAAATTAAAATATGCTGATTTTTTAGATTTAGGATCTAAAAAAGTAATGAGTAATTTGAACTTTAATTTTTAACACATTATTGTTTATTAAATTAGTTAATTTAAAATTACACAAAAATTATTTTACTAATTAATCAAGATAATTTTAATCATATTTGAATTATTCAAATCACATGACATATTTGAATCTACATAACATATTTAAATCTATATGATATATTTAAATCTAAATGATATATTCAAATCACATGATATATTCAAATCATATTTAATGATATTTAAATATCTAATTTTATATGGGGTGTCTTCACAAAATGTGTGATTGAGATTAAAATTAAGATTAGTGGTTAATCTGACTTCACAAAAAACATGATTAAGATTAAACTTAATCTCAAGCTAATCATGATTGAAATTTTATATAAATTTTCAATCTTACTCATTAAGTAAGATTAGGAATGAAAAACCAAGTGAACCACTAGGTGGATCAAAATCACAAAGTTTAGCATATTATCCTAAAAGGAAATTATGCATAAATGTGCATAAGTATGTATGTATTTATAATAGAAAAATTTTAATTGAATTTTTACTTATAAATGTATATGCAAGAAATGCATTGGTATGCATTTTATATTACCTTAAACCCAAAAAAAGTAAAAAAATTTTATTTAATATTACACAAAATTTTGGTTCAAATTAATATTTGACTAATATTAATATAATCTTAATCTGATTTTTGTGAATTAAAGAATTTAAGATTAAAGTGCTAATCTTAATCTTAAGCTGATCATAATCTCAATCCTAATTTAATCCTAATCATGCATTTTGTGAAGATACTTATGATTTACAAATAAATATTTAAATATCCTAATTTTAAACAGAAACTCTATCTGAAGTTAAATTTTATATTATTAAGATTTAAAACTATTGTTTAATTATAAATTATATAAATAAATAGATAATTTTATTCTATTAGAATTAATTTCTGAAAAATTAAATTAAATTGAAAAATATTTAGGCAATTTCTATTTATATACGGAGTGTCTGAACACAGGATCATAATTCTGACTGGAATTAAATAATCTGCAGTGAAATTGCCATTTTGGGATTTTGTATAACCCAAAATTCAATTTTTGAGAGAAATAAAATTTTTTTTTTTGGATGGCGTAACATAGTACAATATTCCAAAAAGGATACTCTGGCTGGCATTATGAAATCTGGCCAAAATTAGGATGTGACGAATAAATGTGATGAATATAATTTTATACCTTGAAAAAATTCTAAATCCCTAGAATAAATAGAAAAAATGAAAACAGGAGGTGTGACATGGGGGGTGATAAATTATTATATAGTAAAAATCATGTGACCTGTATCCAGACACCCCATGTAAACTTAGAAATTTTCAAATATTTATATTATATATTAAATATTTATAAAATTTATTAAATTAGATATTACAAAACTATAAATCAAAAAATTATTGTATTTTAAAAATTAATTTAAATATATATAATACATTTTAATTATTATTAATTATATATATTACAAATAATAAATTCAAACTAATAATATTATTTGTAATTATAAAAAAAAATAATTACTAAATTATAGTATATTTTAGTATTTATTTATTTTAATTATTATTAATTTAATACAAAAATATTAAAAATATTCAAATTACTAAATATAAAAAAATTATATATAAATAATCTGTAAAATATAATAATAATAAAATTAATATTTAAGGTGTAAAAGACATAAGTACAGTGTTGAAATGCGCTTATATAGGAAATTGGAGGGAGTAGCGCAGTGATGGTAGTATTAGACATTATTTTTTATAATAGGTATATTAAAGATAAAGATTCTTTAATAGGAACAGTCTAAATAGTTATAGTACATAAGTATATATTCACTTTTTGGTAAGCAGTTTACTCGATTCTCAGAAGAATGTCTAGCGGTATCATGAGAAATTGGCTTATGTAGAGTAGTGTTTCAATTCGTTAAACTGTTATCTACTAGATTATGAATATCCGTCCAAAAATCTGGATATTTTGGATAACAGATAATATCAGATAGGATTTCTCAGATAATTGGATAATAGACAATTGTGGATCATTTAAACATTATCCATCAATATTATTACATAATTTTATTTTTATCCGTATCCAATTATCCTTCAGATATCTGACAGATATCTGATGAATATTCATAATTCAGCAGATTTTCTGGATGATGGATAATGTTTGAATCAAATAAATGGATCACAGATATCTGCAGATTAAAACACTAATATAAAGGACTATCATCAGCTGGAAAAGGTGATTAGGTACTCAGTACTGGCCTACAAATGAGATAGTATAAGCAGTTATCTTGATTCATCTAAAGCATCTGTGGGATGACTCTCGTATTGGATTAATGGGATAGAGAAATAGTAAGTAGGATTAATTTAGTTTCTTTATTTATATTTTAGTATTAGTTTTTTCTAGATAATTTCTATTTTTTGAAGGTTAGTACTAGCAGCCGACTTTTATAAATTTTCTTTAATATTTTATACTAGTTTAAAGACTTAAAGAAAAGTAGAGTTTTCTGGATCCTAAAAACTAGTACTAGTATCTGGTCTTTAGAACCTCATCAATGTTTTATGCTAATTAAAAGATCCAAGTATTTTGTGAAAGATTCAGGAGAACTGGTTGTAGAACTATCTAGGTTTTTGGTACTGAGGTATAAAGAAAAATTAGAATATATCTTATCTAAAGAGACTTGGCAACGTGGCTTCACTCTGAGGACCTATATGGCGTAAGTATGATAAGTTGAGCATTTCTGCCTCTAATAGGGACGTGAAGGCTTATCTTTGCATAACTACTTTTATTTTTCTTTCATGTAATATTCCTAAAAATCTTATTATGATTGATTAATAAAAAATTTGCTTAGTCAGCTTGTCTTTAAAAAAAAAAAAAATTAATATTTAATATTTAAAATAAAAGATATATTATAAAAATTTGTATAATTAATATTTAAAAATTAAAATAAAAAGAATATTATAGAAATTTATATTAAAAAAATAATTTAAATTTGCAAGAATAATTATTATTTTTTTTTTGTTAAAGATAAGCTGACTTAGCAGAAGCTTTATTGATCAAACTGTAAGGTCATTTTACGGACTCATAAAGAATACAATAAAAATAGCTATACAGAGATAAGCCCTCACACTATAAAAGTAGAAATGCCCAACTTGTTGCACTTATATTATATAGGTCTTCAGAGGGAGACCATTTTGTCAGAACTCCTTAGATAAGAAAAACTCTGAATTACCCTATATCCTAGTGCTAGAAACCAAATAAAAATTCTTCAATCAGTTTTTCTGTATCTTCCTGTCAATTGAAATGCCCTACGCTCAGTTCATCTGAATCTCCCCACAATCTCCTGGGTCTTCAAACTAGCACGAAACATTAATGAGGTTATAGAAATTAGCTGCTAGTACCAAATTCCAAAACATAAAACACCCTTACTCATGCACTCAAGTCTTCAAACTAGCTAGATATGTTATAATAGCCATTAACTATTGTAAAAAAATTTATAGAAGCTGGCTGCTAGTGCCAACCTCCAGGAAGAAGAAACTTACCTAATTAACTAGCGCTAAAATACAAAAAGAAAAACTAAATTATTTCTATTCCTATTCCTCTACCTTACTAGACTGATATGTAATTCAAGTTGCCCTACAGATGCTTCAGATGAATCGAGATGACTGCTTATACTGTTTCTTTTGCAGGCCAAAACTGTATATCTTGCCCTACCGTCACTGCCACCTGGTAATAATCTTCTAAACAGGCTAATTTCTCATAGTATCACTAGACATTCTCTTGAGAATCAAGTCAACTACTTACTAAAGAGTGAATTCGTCTTATGACCTTGACCATTTAGCATGTTCCTATCGAAGAATCTTGATCCTTGATATACCTATTATAAAAAATAACGTCCAAACAACCGGTCTATCTACCAATTTTCTACGTTAATGCATTCCAACTTTATACCCATATTTTCTGCACCTTATATACTTTTTTTAATTTTCTAATAATAACTAATTATGACGTCACCTTAAGGAGCAAAAATAAGGATCACCACTGTGAAACAAAACCAAGAAATGTGAAACAATAAGGGAACAATCATTAACAGATGATCAGCTATCAATCAATTTTCAGGTACTCCCATCTCCTGCCAGAAATCCAAAAATAATAGCGAGTTTAGAAAAATTAAGATCCAAGGAAGTAAAAAATTTTCCTCACTAAATAATACAGATTTTCAACCAGTTCAGATATTTGTCTTTACGAGCCACAAAAAAATTGATGTCCTACTACCTTTCCACCAACAAAAATGAAATTATAAATTATAAAAAGGGAAAAATTCACCAAACTTATATACCAGAAAAGCCTCTCCCTACTACGCTAAGCCCATGTGTCAACTCTGCGAAAAGCTGCTTAACTTTCAAAGAAACTTTGCACTAGGCCTGCTCCTGGGTCTACCAAGAGTAGCCACAAGTCCAACCCATCTATCTTGTATATGAAGAGCATACCTTAGAATACCAAATGGCTGCTCGGGTATTAACTTTTGAGAAAGACGTAGATAACTAAAAATTATGTTGACCTGACTTGCGGAGAAACTTAGTGTGCCGGACACTAAATAACAAATTTTCTAAACCTTTCTAGTTGAGTCCAGCGTCGTAGAGCAACTTTTTCTAAAACTAAAAGATTGCTTTCTTAGAACAAAATGGTCAAAAAGTGCAACTTTTCTTTCCAAAACTTCTTCAAAGAAATGGGCATAGGGATCAGCAGGAAGAGTTGCCTCCAATTTGCAAGAATAATTATTTTTAATATATAATATATAAATATACTTATTATTTAAATTTTTAAATTGCAGATAAGCAAAAAAAACTTAATTATATTTAATAAATAATATATTTTTTTTTAATTTGATAAATTAATTTTTATTTATTATATTAATAAAATTAATAAAAGATCAGTTATATGATAACTATATAAAATAAAAAATATATCTCTATATAAAGTAATAGACATAATCTATCACATAAAATAATGGACTCATAAAAGTAATGAATATTTTAGTTATTATTAGTTTCTTAGTTAATATCTAAAATCTTCTAATATACAGTATATTATAATTGTAAAACAAAAATCTAAAACATCATTATTACTTTTATTAAATTTCTTATGAAAAAATAAAAAAGAAAATTAAAATCTAATTATTTTCAAAAATAATATATCATATTTATTTTGAATTTTTTTTTAAATAAAACTTAATATATATACAATAAGTTTTTTTTTTAATGTTAGCAAAAATAAAACAGGTTTATTAATTCAAAACTTATATACATAAAATATTATACCTAATTAATATAACTTCTTTACTTCTTTTTAGATTCTTTGAATCTAAATGAAAAATATTTAGTAATAAGATCCTTAGTAAAACTTTATAATTAAGTTAGTATTATTTTTTTATTACAAATAACCCAAATCTACTTTCTAATTTAATACCAATTTTATCTAATATATTTCTTAATAAATATAATTATTATTAATGACAATAAATAAATAAATAATCGGAAGGAGTTAGATTATGATTGAGGTTAATCCTTAGTAATAAGGGATCTCCTCATGAATTTACTTTTCACGCAACAAGTTATGCTTTTTTTTATATAGAAAGTATATTCGTGATTTATCATACTATAATTATGTATTCTTATTAGAATTTTATTAATTATAATAAACTCAATTAACTTGTCAAAAAATAAATAAATAAATAAATAAACTTTTTTATTTTTATGAATTTTTTTATAAAATATAATAAAATTATATAGTAGTAAATATATATTTGCCAATTTGCATAATGCATATAATAGTTTTGATGGGAAAATTTTCCATTAAACATTATTAAAATATTACATATAATTCTACAAATCAGCAGATATGAATTATTTATAAAGATTATAAATTAATTTAAATAAATATCTGATTTATAAAATTTTTAAATATTTGCTAATATTATTGAAAAAGAAAGCATATAAATAAGAAAGAAATCAAAGAATATAACATAATTAATTGATTTATTCAACTAAATATATATTTGTGCTAAATTTTATACAGTATTTTTAACTTTTTCATAAGAATTGTTAATTTTTTTAATTATTTTAGACAATACTGTAAATAGGTAAAACCTATATATAATAATATTCTTTAGATAAATATTCTCTGTTTTTTGTATTTTTGTATATAAAATTATTTTATACATTATTTCACTTATGGAAATTTCAAACATATTTTATTTTTGATAATATTTTAAAAGCTATAATTGATTAACTTTAAATAAAAAAAATTTATTATATTATATTAGAATTTAATAGACTTTATATAACCTAAAAAATCAATTTTATTATATATTACTAAGTATTTTTTATAAAATCCGGTAATTTATAATAGGATAATGTATTTTGAATAGCTTAATATGAAACAATATATTAATATGTAATACTGATGTATATTTTCATATAATTTTTTCATTGCACATAAATTGCTTTAATAAATAATCCAATTAATTTTAAATTAAAAAGGAGGGTAAAAGGCTATTAATAGGACCCAAAGTTCTAAAGTATATTGCAAAAGGTTCCTTTACTCAGAAATTATCTACACATAGTAACATAGATACCAAACAATATCTAACTGCTGTATTTCGCGAATTAATTATATGAAGTTTTTTTTATTATTATTTTAAAAGGAAACAATTATATTATTTAACCTATCTGCTATCCAACATTTAACCTAATTATTACATCTAATTTGATTTTTCTCATTCATATCTAGCATGCTTCCTAAAGAAAGCACTCATATTTTCATATACCAAAAATGTAGTACATGTTCCAGGCAATACACGTATCACATTAGGTGCTAATCCTTTATAAAACCCAAGAATACTTTCAGCTCTTTTATTATAAAAAAAAAGATTTTTCTTAATCAGTAAAATTGACACAGTTAAAAACCCCAGAAAAATAAGATGAAACATACTTGTATACTTTTTTTATTGTATCTGTTACACCAGTATATTTAATTGCGACTCTCTGATTTTGTAATCTTGCACGGACAACTTGATATGGATAAGTAATTATTGTTGCAAATGTTTTTGATGCTGCTGCTGTTAAAAGATATTCCAAATTATTCTAAATAAAAAAAATATATATTTATTATTTCACTCTCAATTAAAATCATGAAAATTAATCATACCACTTCTTGACACGTACCAATTTATCACGATTCTTCTCTTTTTCTGGATTAATTTTAAATCTCCACTTTTTTAATTCCTCATAAGCCATAAATTGTAATGCACCATGAGATGTACCAAATAATGCTGGAATCATTCCTTTATATAATCCTTTAACTCCTTCGTATTTGGCTATTTGATATAACCCATCTAAATAACACAACAATTAATTTAATATAAAATAAACAAAAAACCATTAAGATGAAGTAAACTTTTCTAACCGAACAATCCTTTGTATGCTCCTGGATCTGTTCGATCTGTTACACACATTCTTGTTTTTACTACCCAAAATGGATTTGTAAAAAATGCAGTTATCGCGCCTATTTAATTATCAAAAATATAAATAAAAATTATCCTGATTTTGTTAAATTTAGTAATTCATTTATTGTGCACCTGCTTCAGCTGATGCTGTTAAATGTTGAAAAGGAGAAAGTTTCGATATCTTATCACCATCTGCCATCCTCCTTTTAATCAAATCATAACTAAAAAACAGGTTTGATCAAAATAAATTCTAAAAAAAATGCAATTTGTTTTTTTTTTTAAAAAAAAATAAGCTTACAAATAAAAATAAAAACCCCAACTAGCAGTAGCTCCAGCTAAATTTGGCGTAACACCACGATATAATCCTATAAACTGATGCTTTAATACAATTTTTTTCATCATTATAAAAGTGGTACCAAACCTATGTTTTCGCTGTATAGTTTCATCAACTAATAAAATCACCAAATCATTTTGAGTTATATAATTAAATTGAAAAAGTAAGTTGAATAGAAATTTAGCGATCAAAATAGGCAACTTACCGAATTAACCCACCTTGAAATCTTGTTTTTATTAAATCCAACGGATGTAAACATAATGTAGTTACAGCACCTGCCGTGAATCCTGCCATTGCATTATCCTATTAAAATAAAAAATTCAAATCCATCATTAAAAAAAACAAAAGTATTTATTTTTTTTTAAAAAAAAAAGAAATTCCTAATACACGCCACAATAACGACAAATTCTAAACTTTTACTTACCCTATATCAGCGAATTTTGCCACGGGCGTGTATTAGGAATTCCCAAAATAAATAAATTGAATAAATAGAATTAATATTATAAAATTTACCAAAGCAGTCGAACCGAAAAATGATTTTGGCATAATTAATTATTCTTGGAAAAAACAATTGGAAGTTGAATCAAAAAATTTTCGATGATCGTCGCTAAAGATCAATGTAGGACCCGAATTAGTGTTACGATCCGGATGAATACGTAACGATTCGAATTTATATGTATATATTACGAAAATATTAAAGAAATATACAGTATATAAAATTTGAAATTATATTTTATCGACTTAAAAAAATTTTTATTAAAAAATCATTTATTTAAACATTAAATTTTAATTGGCATTTTTTTCATAGCATGTACTAACCATAAAGCAGTAGATAATAATGTTAAACTACCAGCCTGATGAGCCGATGCTAAAGGAATAGGTACCATGTAAATCAAAGTACTAATTCCCAAAGTAATTTGCAATCCTGTTACTCCGAGTAAGTAATTTACAGCAAGTTTAGCTTGTGATGGCAACGGAACTTTTTTTGAATACAGCCATAATGCTGTAATTACACTAAGTGTTGTTACAGCCTAAATTATATAAGAAATTAATTAAATAAACGATTACTAATGTTGTATATTTAATTTATAAACTTACCAGAACTCTATGATCAAATTGTACAGTTGTTGGATTATCGAAAAAGTTTCTCCATAAGCTATTTGCGTATGTTTTTGAAAATAACTCAGATTTTGGTGGAATAATTCTCTGTCCCATATATGGAAATTCATTATATATCAATCCTGCATCCAATCCGGCAACTAGTGCACCTAATAAAAGATATAATTAATTTTATAAATAATATTTATTTTTGATGGAAATTGTTTTATAATAATTACCAGACATGGAAGTTAAAAACACTAATGCAGTCGTGCCAATAGCAGATCGGCGAAAAGTATTGACAGCTGGATTTGCCAATGCTCTAGCAACAGCCTGTCAAGTGAAAAATATATTATTTTAAGAAAAGTTTTTTTAAACATAGATGATGCTTTACCTTTGGAAAATTACCATTTGCAATCTTTGCATCTCGCAAAACTTGTAGTCCAGTTAAAAGCATACCCGCATATAGCAAGAATGCACTTCCTAAATGCGCAGCCAATCGGTAATGACTAACACGCGGAACTGCATTTGGTGTTGTCATTGTTTCTTCGGACAATCCAGATTTGACCATGTACCATCCTAACACTCCCTATAAATCAATTATGTTTATAAATTAATGTAATGGTAATAAAAAGGAAAGCAACATTACCTGGAATCCGAGTAATCCGGCAAGTCCAACGACTTTATTTAGCGTTGCTTTAGACATATATCCACGAAATCCGAAATATGTTGCTGGGATAATGAATGCTAAGCCAATAGCACGCCCCCAAATTCGATGAGCCCATTCCATGAAGTATATATACTTAAATTCTGGTAATGTCATATTATAATTTAATCTACAATAAAATCAAATTTTTTAAGTAAAAAGAATAAATTTATATCACATTCATTAAAGAAACTTACCTACAATTTATACTCTGGAAATTGTTTGTATTTTTCAAATTCTTCTTCCCAATGAACGTTCGTTAAAGGAGGAATTATACCAGTAATCGGTTTCCATTCAACAATTGAGAGTCCACTTTCAGTTAATCTAGTAAGACCTCCTAATACAACAATACCAAAAACCAATCCTGCAGTTCCAAGTAGCCAATATCCAACAATAGGTTTGGTAAATTTGGTAGCTGTAGCAACAACGGGTATTGATGATTGTGATGATAATTTAACGGAATTCCCTCCTAATGAACCATTTCTTGGAACTGTTGCATTAGTGGGGAAAACTACTTTTCGAGTAAATGAAGACCTTGCGAACGGTCTATGTTTAGGTAACAAAAAGTTTGTGTGGAAAGAATTTGAAGAATGAACCCATTGGGATGTAAAAAAATATAATGGATTTTTCGAAGTAAGTTTTGTTTGAAATCCTTTTCGAACCATACAAACAATATTTTGAGAACGTCTTGGAAATGAATACAGCATTCTATTAGAAAACATTTTTGTTAAAAAAAGTACGAATGAAATTTTGATCTATTTTATTGATTTTGACGATCAGTTGATAATCTTACCTAATTTACTGGAGTATATATATATCACACAGAACGCTTTATAGCTTCGTGAAACTCTTTCTAATGAATGCTTTTTCTTCTAGAATAATATCCGCTATGGCTAGAATTGATCCTAAAACTACGGCCGTTCTCCTCTGTGATATTCAAGAAAAATTTAGACCACATATTCATGAGTTTACCAGTGTAATATCAACTGCCAAAAAAATGGTTGAAGCGTCAAAAATTTTGGACATTCATGTGCTCGTTACTGAACAGGTTTGAGTTTATTATTTCTATTTAGTATTAAATTGAAATCTTTATTAATCAAATTTATTGGTACTTAAAAAAGAGTCCAAAAGGTATGAAAATTTAAATTAATTATAGAAATAATATTTAAATTTACTATAAATTTAATTAAAAATAGTGTTTTATTTATAGCTCTTGGAAAGACAGTTAATCAGATTGATCTTCAGGATGTTAAACACAATATTATAG
This sequence comes from Glomus cerebriforme, assembly GCA_003550305.1. Taxonomy (NCBI): domain Eukaryota; kingdom Fungi; phylum Glomeromycota; class Glomeromycetes; order Glomerales; family Glomeraceae; genus Glomus; species Glomus cerebriforme. The sequence goes on along the minus strand of QKYT01000368.1, from coordinate 51,628 downwards.
AAAAAACAAAATTTTCAATGTGTACCGGTGATACGGTAGAAATCTTGAAAGGAAAAGATTCTATTATACTTTTGGGAATTGAGGTATTTCATAATTATATGAAAAAGTTCTTTTTTTTTGATTGGCTAATTTACAATTATCTTTTTTTATAGGCTCATGTATGCGTGTTACAAACAGTCTTAGAATTATTGGAACAAAAAAGAAATGTTTATGTGTTGCAAGATGGCATCTCTTCTATTAATGCTCCAGAAATCGATATTGCATTGCACGTGAGGAATATTATAAATGTCTTTGCTACCTTTTAATTTATCTAAATTGTCATCATTCTTTTTTTAGCGTATGCGTCATGCAGGAGCCGCAGTTACAACGTCAGAATCAGTTTTGTTTCAATTGTTAGGTGACGCTAAAGACGAACATTTCAAAAGTATTTCCAATTTAGTAAAAGAATACAAAGAAGCCACTAACAGCAATAAATTGCTTTATAGATCAAGTAGGTATAAATCTTTTTATGAGTTGGTTCTTTGGGATTTGGTTGAATTTTAATAACTTTTTAATTTATTAATAGAATCCCATTTTTGATTGATTGATTGATTTGTAATTTGTTTTAGGCCAATAAAATTTTATCTGTATTATTGTTAAATGTTAATTAACTTAATTAACCTTATTTATATCTCGTCTTATCATGTGTATCACATGATTTCCTTCGTGATTTTCCATGGAATACACAAACAAAGTTCACGTTGCAATATATTTATTTGGAAGTAATTTCACCGAAAGTCCGTAACTATATACTAAAAAAAAATATATTGTTCTCGAGCAAATATAGTTTAGCGTATAAAATTTTTATATTTAGTGTTTAAAAAATTTCCGTAGACTGAAAAAAATCACCCCAAAAACGGCTTCCATTAAAGCACAGCAACCTTATTTGGCACTAGAGTAATACAAACCTCATAAATAATATGCAATTACCCCAAGCAAAATTTTTTTATTTCAATTATGAAAGTGTGTATGATCAATAAAAAAAACGGGTTCTTCCTTTTTCTTGTACGATTTATCTTGTTTGAAAATTTTTCGTTCTTTCTGTTTTATATATGGAATCATCTGCAATGGAAGAAAATCAGCCACTTTTATTTGAATCATTTTTTAATTCAATTTCATTACCAAAATTAACGTATCATTGGCATGTTTTGTTGTTATCTACATTAGCATGTAATGTAACGGTTGGAATTTCTCGTTTACTTTCATCAAATCTTTTTCCGAAAACATATAATAGTTTACACGGTCTTAAAAGACTTAATTGGGACATACACTTTGTTAGTATGGTTCACTGTTTAATAGTGGTTCTATTTTCTATACCCATTTTTTGGGATGAGGAATTAATTAGAGATAAAGTTTTTGGTTATGATAATTACGCTGGAAACGTTTATTCTATTGCTTGTGGGTAAGTTAAAAGGGGATCAAATATTTTGAATTCGTTATTTATTGATCAATTTTTTGTTATTTAGATACTTTCTTTGGGATGCTCTTGTGTCTCTTTATCATGTAAGAGAATTTGGAATTGGATTTGTATTACATGGAGCATGTTGTTTTGGTGTCTTCTTGTTTGCTTACGTAAGTAAAAATTATAGTTTTGATATTTTGATATGATTTACAAACTTAATCTTGTTTACCTAATTTTAAAGCGACCATTCTTGAACTATTACGGAGCGGTATTTTTGATGTTTGAAGTTTCGACTCCATTTTTAAATATACATTGGTTTATGGTATGTGTTATATATATGTATTTGTGTATATTGTATTATATTAAATTATAATGTTTATTTCTTGTTTTTTTTATTTAGGATAAATTGGGATTGACAGGAACGTTACCGCAACTAATTAATGGAGTATGTTTATTAACATCGTTTTTCTGTGCTAGAATTATATTTGGATTTTATATGTCTTATCACACATTTCGTAAGTTTCTTCTTGGAAGTTTTTTTTTTTTAAAAAAAAAATAATAATAATTTTTAATGTTTTTTTTTTTACAGTATCAGTTTCGCGAGTGATTGATCAAGTACCAACATTTTTATGTATAATTTATGGAACAGCAAATATTATTTTAAATTGTTTAAATTTATTTTGGTTTATTAAGATGATTGAATCACTATTAAAAAGATTTGATAAACCTGGTGAAAAAAAACATTATAAACAACATCATAATAGCGATATTAAATCTACTACTACTCTCAAATCTGACGGGAAAACAAAGAAATTATAAAGTTTTTGTATACATTTTTATTTTTCTTTTAAATTTGTGTATTTATAAATAAATATAAATAGTTTCATTATTATAAATAGTAGTTCATATAATTAAAATAAATAACGTAAAAATTTTCATCACGAATCTAATTATCCTTTTTGTCATTATTATTTACTATATTATCATTAATTGTATAAGCCATAACATCCTCATTTTTCACCTGATAATTAGATTTAATGTTCATGGCTTCTAATTGTTTTTTAGCAATCATTAGTCCAATAGGCAAGTTATCTTCTTCATCTTCATATTCTATATTATTATTGGAATACAATTGACTTTGGTATTGTCTTTTATTATGATTATAAGTACCAATGTTTTCCGAATAATAATCTCCATCATTATCATTATGATTTTTATTATAATTTCCTCTTTTCCTAAAATCTCCTCCATAATCCTTACCTCTATATCCATCATCGTCATCAGAATATTCATCGCTACTAGGATAAACAACACTACCATCACTATCTAATTCTTTCTCTACTCTTTCTCCGCTATAATAATATCCTTTTTCTTCAAAAGAAATATCTTTAACAATGTACCCTTCACTATCTCTTCTGATTCTCTTTTGCATATATTTAAATTCTCTATCTCCATGTATTATATCATTACTTTTTCTTCCTGAATTAGAATGATTTCTTCTCTTACTTTCATTATCTAATAGGGAATTACTAACAAATATATTATCACCATCTTTATTTATGTTATAATTATCCCATGGTTTTGCTGAATTTGATGGTGGTGGTAATGTTGGATCTTTTGGTGGCCATATTAGTGTTGGATCTGCAAATTTTTTATTGTTGAAAAAAAAGTTTCATTATGAATATTTTTTCAAAATATTGTTAATTTTCTTAATATTAATCCTAAATAAATACATCCTCTTCTCCAAAATTATATTATTTAAATTTCATTTTCTTTAATATTAACACTTCACCATGTTTACACGTGCAAAATTCACATCTCAAATAGTTAGTCATATCTCTTTTTCTTTTCATTAAACTAGATTTTTTATTTATAAATATCTTTATATTACACTATAATATCCAAATCCAAATCATTTTCTTCGTTATTACCTGCATCTTTAGTTATAGGATAAGATAATCCAGTTCCATTCATTTGTTGCGGTAAGCACCATAATAATGGATTATCACCAAGTACTGCTCGTAGATTCTTATATACTCCTATATCATAAGGAAATACAACCTAATAATAATAAAGGAAAATTTTCTTTAAAAAAACATTCTTAAAAGAAAAAAAATTATTTATTTAATAATAATAAACCAATATGTTTATTCGTTAATAAATTACCTCCTTGATTTTTCCTTTTCTGACCATGGTTGATACTTTATCTTTTTCCCAATTTTCAATTGTAGTAGTATTTAATAACATACAATAAAAATGATATAAACTTAAAATACCAACGGATAATAATACCGGTACAACTGCTATATAATTTAATATTAAAAATACCGTTTCCGTCGTTGTAGGTTCATTCTAATCAATTCATTAAGAGAAAATTTGATAAAATTAAATTAATCATTCGTATAACAAATTTAATAAAATAAATTGTAAATTTACCCTGTAATATGACATATCTTGAATGATCTTTGCAGTTCTTCTAATTAATAATATAAAATGAAATATACATGCTACATCAACCCAAAATACAAATCTAATAAAATGTCCATAATTAAAGTGTCCTACACAATTATTAGTCCATGGACCTATAAAATTAACATAATAAGTAACCATAATTGTTAACTGAAAACAAATTAAAATTAAAAATGATAACTTACAGTGATGATCCATTTTTAATACACATCTGAAAAATTTTCGCAAAGACAAATATTATAAATAATGTATCAGTTGAAATTAAAAATAATTTGATATATTCCGTTGCTTACCTTCTACACGTACGACAGTGATGTGACCTTGGTGGTTTGTATGCAGAACACGTTTTGCAATATCTTGGGGCACGTGTCGTTCGCTTTAATTCAATATTCTCTTGATTTTCCTTTGGATACTACATATTGTAATAAACCAAAACAGTTAATAATAAAAAAATAATAAGTTTAGTTCTATTTTTATTTCAATATCCTACCCAGTCATCAGGTACTCTACCAGGGTCTGTAGTACATGTCAAATAATAATTCCAAAAAATCAATATAACGCTAATATTAAACGGTATTAATACTTTTAAACAATCTACATTTAGCCCTCCTAAATGATTCCAAAATACAAAAATTTGAGAAGTATATGCTAGAAAACTTATTAATAATGTCACTCCTATTATGAACAAGCTCATATTGTAACTATAAATTAAAAGAAATATAAACTTTAAAATCCGAGAAAATGCACATTAGGTAGGTATAAATCACATGAAATGCCATAAAAGAAAGAAATTATTACTGGTACTCAAGGTCTTACAAATAAAGTATTTCTGAAACAAGGCGTAGATCATTTTGTGCCACCCAAAAATTTTTTTAAAGAGGAGTTTTCTATTATCACCGGTGATCGTCATTTACCCTAGTTGCCTGAGGCACCCCTTGAATGTGGCACCCCTTGACTGTGTGCCAGGTTTGTGACGCAGCAATTTTTTAAAAAAATATAACAGATTTTTTCTCTGACATAAAGCTTTTAAAATTTTANTGCAAATGTGATTTCTGCTGCTCTGCAAGTTTACTTATGCTTTGGAAGAGGGTTTAAAATGCCGTTTTTGACTTTACATATAAATGATTGATTTTACCGTCTTTGCCGATCATTTCCAAAAATGGATTTGACGAAAATAAAATTTTTGTCAAATAAGTCAATAATGATATTTAAAAAAAAAACTCTTTCTCCTTTCCTCCGTTACCATACCTTTTAACAAAAAGGTTTTCATTCTCTTTTATTTTTTTCATAGTATAATACTATGTTTTTGTATATCTACTTTATAAAAAAAGTTTTTTCTCTTGAAATACTTTTTATTTCATATTAGCACTATTCGCTAGGCTTTTGAGCCATTTCTACACTTTTTTGAAATAAAATTTTTTTCTTGTGTTTTTTTGCTTTTCTTTTTTCTTGGAGGTTTGGTCTTGTTTGTGATCATCTCTTATTGGTGCATATTCGTGCCTCAGCCATTTTAAATTTTTTCCTTTTTTGACGATCGTCATAAGAGTTTTTACATGTTTGTTCTATACATCATCTGATTGGTTTTTCGGTTAAATTTCTCCAATCAGAAAAAATTTTCTTTGTTACATACATTTTACCAATTTCCTTTTTGGTTATTTACACACATGAGGTAACTGTTATTGTCTGGGCTTGGACATTTTCTACGTCATAATCGATATGATAAACAGTGGATCGCACTGCACATGTGTTTATCGTTTTATTTCAAGGTGCGAAGGATGCACGTCTATTATGGTTATTAAAAGAATAAGAATTTTTGAATTCGCTACCATGCCAATCTTAATACTATAGTCAAAGGAATCTGAACTGTATGGGTTTGTACACCTGTCAGGGCACTGGCTTAAAGGTTTTTTTTTGTGATTTGCATGATGGGATCATTTCCTGCAAATACAAAGCTGAATTTTTTGGATAAAACACTACTGGTATGTGATTCAAGGCTCTATTACCAGGACAAGCTTGATGAATCTTCTGCTAGAAGTGGAGTGTTCTGGTCTCTACGCCCATAATTATCCTTATAAATCACCATCCTAATAGGAAGTAGATATAATGGATTCTATATTCATTCAAACTCAAGTATTAGCCAGGGAGATATAGTGTTAGGACTTCTATACCCATGATTTTTGTTTCTTTTTTTTGTTTTTTTGTAATTTTAAATTTATATAGATGAGTGGTTTTTACCTGTTGCAGGCTTCCCTCATCTTTTTAGCTCTATGGACTTCTCTCTTTTTACTATAATGTGTTCGATATTTTTTCATTTGACGATCTGTATTTCTGTCATGTTACTTATACTGGATTTAGATAGTTTTATCTATAATATTCTGTAATTTAGAGTTTAGTCACGTGTGTTGGTTAATTAGAATGATTACTTATTCATTTATTGTAGTCATATGTCTTTATTATTCTTCATTTGTACTTTGTTTCCTTTGTTTTATTTTATAATTCAATTGTTAATAAAATTTTATGAAGAGTTTACCAATCTAAAAAAAAAAATAATATTTAAAATTGCTTTTGGCACTCTAAGTAAACTTGCAGAACAGCCAAAACTAGGTATATTTAGTAACTTTTAAAGGTATATGTTAATATAAAAAATTTTCTTCTTATGATTTTTTGTTGCGCTATATCGGCTAGCTGCGTCACAAATCTGGCACACATTTTGTTTAAGCTTGAATGTGTGCCAGATTTGTGGTGCAACAATTTTTCAAAAAAAAAATACATAACAGATTTTTTCTCTAACATAAAGCTTTTAAAATTTTACTATAAATGTGATTTCTACTGCTCTGCAAGTTTACTTATACTTTGGAAGAAGGTTTAAAATGCCATTTTTGACTTTAAATATAAATGATTGATTTTACTGTCTTTGCCGATTATTTCCAAAAATAGATTTGACGAAAATAAAATTTTTGTCAAATAAGTCAACAATGATATTTAAAATTGCTTTTGGCACTCTAAGTAAACTTGCAGAGCAGCCGAAATTAGGTATATTTAGTAACTTTTAAAGGTTATATGTTAATATAAAAAATTTTCTTTTTATNATTTTTTGTTGCGCCACATCGGCTAGCTGCACCACAAACCTGGCATACATTTCATTTAAGCCTGAGGCATTTCTCTGACAATTATTTCACTGACAGTCATTTTCCTGACAGGATCATTTCCCCAACAATTATTTCACCGACAGTCATTTTCCCAACATGATCATTTTCCTAACAATCATTTTTCTGACAAAAAAAAATTATTTTATCCAAAAAAATTTTATTCTATAATATTAACACTTAATTTATTATATACTTTTTTATTTATTCTCATGAAAAATAAGATAAAATATACAGTTTAAGAATTAAAAATTAAAAAAAAACTAAGATTTTGAATTATTAACATTTTTTTTTTTACTACACTAAGATTTATTATATTTTATTTCAATTTTAAGTTTAATCCTTTCAATAAATAAAAAAAATTAATAATTATTTTTAATTTTAATTTTATCTTTATTTTTATACTAGCAAGAATTATCTACACATACATCTAATATTAAGGGACATAAAAGTTCCTATTGGGATTAGATTATGATGTTAAATAATTTACATTAAATACTAAAGAATTTACATTAAATATTATTAAAATTATTACATTTTTTTATTTTATTTCGCATTACAGTAAACAGTAGAATAATTTTTGGAGGATATTTTAGAAAGTATAATAAATCATTGATTATTAACACATAAAAGTATAAATTATGATTAAAATGTAAAGTATATTAGATGTCGGGGAAATTATTGTCAGAAAAATGATCCTGTTGGGGAAATAACTGTCAGTGAAATGACCCTGTCAGAAAAATAACTGTCAGTGAAATGACTGTCGGTGAAATAACTGTTGGGTAAGTGAACAGATCCCAAGGAAAACGTATAACAAAAAAGGTTGTTCAGTATTTACAAGGTTTTTTTGGTCAGAAATTTGAGAGTTGCAGGTCACTATTCACCTAAAAGTATGCATGCCTATTTAGAAGAATTAGCTGCAGAAGGAAAACTCACATTAGAAAAAATACTGATAGTGAAAATTATAAAAGGTTGGATAGGAAGGTATAGTGCTAATTTCAAAAAGAAAGTGTCAGAAAAGACACTGGTGAAAAATATGGAGAATAATCAAAGCACAACAGTTACCGAAAGTAGTATTGATCAAAAACAGCTTAATAAATACCAAAAAAGGGTTTAAAAGCCTTTTGTGAGGTATTTTTCAAAATGGCAATTAGCGGAAACTACTATGAAATCTTCCTTTTCTCCATATAAAACTTTATAAACTACAATATAATAAATGGTTTTTTTAACGAGTTTGCTTTTTTAGGATCCTTGACGTACAATTATAATTGTAAATTACACAATTGTATAATAAATAATAATTGTTTTATTGTAATACAAAATGATGATTAACATTATTATATAAGAAAACTGTGCCATATTTTACTATAGGAATTCTATCGATTACATGTAGATCAGCAATTAAATATTCTAAGGTAAATAAAGAAGATATATATTTAAGTTTTATAATGCAGATATTATAAATTAGCATAATAAGATCCCAAACAATATATAAATAGGTAAGATTTGAGTTTGCTTATTGAACATAAAAAATTTTTACCCTAATAAAATTTTTTTTTGCTTATTTAAAGGTTAAATTTAAAATAGTCAGTATTTTATATATGTAGCAGGATATATAAATTTAATAACTCAGTAATGTGTTTATATAGCAAAAACTTATTTTGGAATATACAGAATATGTTGTATAGTCAGAGACACAATAAATCATCAAGTATTATATAAATGTTTCAAATTGAAATTTTTAGAAAATCACGTGAAAATCACAATTCTAATTTTTAATTGGTTAAAAATCAAATAACACAATCACCATATCAAGAACTATCTTACTTTATTAATTCATCTATATTTTCAAAAATAAAATTTGGAACAGCTCGATATGATTTATATTTTTTTAATATATAATCAGCTTGCACACCTGTTAAACCTTTTCAATAACATTTCATAAATTTTGCTAATTTTTGTACATACTTTCGAATATGGCTTAACAGAACTGAATCTAACACTTTTGAAACTGTTTCCTGCAAGCCTTTTCAAGTATAATTGCAGTGCTGCTGAGCATACCGTTTCACTGCTCTTCAGTACATTTCAATATAGTTGAGTTCACAATAGAACTTTGAATAAAATATAACTTTATGTTCAAATTCTTTAATTATTTCCTGCAAAACTGGTTTTTGATTGAGAAAATCCTCTTGGGTAGCTAAAACATGATGTGCACAACATCTTGAATTCTCCAATGATATTTCTTTATTACCACAAAACCCTTTTAATTCTGATCCTCACAAACCACATTAGTTCTTGTAAAATCATTTTTATTTCCTTTAGTTTTTCGCAAAGTTTCTCATTTGAATAATCATTAGAAAATACCATTCTTTGAACTTGTCCATTAAAAATGGTATCATGCATAATTAGTTATTTTCTACTAGGATTGAGATTCATATTTGCTGTATTAAGAATATCATTGGCTAATTTTGCATGGCTAGAGGAATTGTCAAATGCAAATACTGCAATCATTCCTGGATATATCTTCTCAAAAATTGGAATTGCTTTAGTTTTAATCTATACTGTATTAATTAAAATAGAAATTCTTCAATTAGCTTAAATTTAATTATTTTATCATATATATTAATATACCTGTTTAATTAATTAATCTATATTTCATCATTCATCAAAATTTTTTTCCAGATTAATTATAACATGTGCTTCATGTGAAATTGAATTATCTGTATCATCTTCACTTAATTCAATCTTTCGATAGTTTCTGTTAAGAAATCACTGATATGGATCGATCATTCTTGTTCTTTTTTGCATAATGGCTGCTTATTTTTGGGTTTTCATCCAGATTTTTGTCTATCATTTGATTAAAAGGTTGTCTTGTCATGGGTAACAAAAATGTGTAAGTATTCGTTATCTTCTAATTTAGGATTAACTTGAGTTTTACATTTCTCATCAATAAATTTTAGCATTAAACTTTGATATCTATAAATAAAATTAAAATTAATTAAAAGCTTATTTTTTTATTTTTATTAATAGAAAAATATATTACCCTTCCATGGTTTCAAGAAATTCTTTTTGATAAACAATAACATCTTCTCTTTCATGACCATCAACATACATACCCTTTGCATAATGGCTAAATGTAAATCCCATTTTTTTTAATCATCGAGTTGCAGTCTTTTTGCTAAAATAAAATAATGAGATATAATTATTATAAGTATATAGTATGAGTAACTTAAATTATACTGATTGTTGTTTTATTTTCTATACCGATGGAAGGCAGAATTTCTTCACTAATAAAATTGCAAAAACTATTAACAGTAATATCAAATTTGTGTTGTCATAAATATAAAACTACTTTTAATTAAATATCTTTATTATCAAGAAGACTGCTTCCTTTAAAATGATGCCTACAATTATTTTTAGGAATATCGCCATAGTTTTTAAATACCTTGGCTTAACTTTTAACATAACGTGCAAATCATATTCTACGATTTAATATTTCTGCAACCATTTGACTTGCATTCAACTTTGAATATCCTTTTTTAAGAAGGTAAAAATAATACTGAGTTGCTTTTAGCCATATTTTATGTCCTAATGTTAACTGTAGGTCTTCAATTTTTAACTTATTTTTAATTTGTTCAATAAAAAATGTATATTTTATAGGTTATTCATTATTTTTCTCTTTAAGTTTGTCTTCATTTTGGTTATCAATATCCTGTAACTTATTACTTAAATTTTCTTGAGAACTTTTTTTAGATAATAGTTGAAGAAATGTTTATCCATTTTTTTTTGATTTTCTAATGCTTTTATTTTTTTCTAATATCTAATTGTACGAGAATTTCCTAAATTAACTAATGGATGTTTAGCCTTTTTCAAAGTTTCCATATTTTTTATTAAAGTTAAAAAAATCTGTTCTGCATCATTTTTGATTTGGTTATCAATCCACTCAACCTCATCTTCTATACTGTTTTCATCATCTGAACTTGGAATATCGGCAATTTTTACAAAATTATTTCATTTTTTAGCAATATCTCAGTACTGTTGTATTCATTTATTTGGTTGTGGCATGGAAAAAAATTTATGCTCTACATAATCTGAATTGTGTTGTATTATTATAATATATCTGATAAATACTGGCTCGATTTATGAAATTTTGGCTAATTCTGGCCAGAATTATATGTTTCAAGTTCTGTCTTTTCTTAAAAAATACCTGAAATTAACAGATTTATAACTTCTAATCTAAATATCCAATTAGAAAAATCTCAACATCATTTTGCAACTGTGGTTAGTATCTACTAAATTACGTTGAAATATTTTAAAAATATGCACTAAAAAATTTTTTATAAGATTTTTAATTTGGGCAAATTTATTGGATGACTTATTATGTCCCAAACTGTATGACGTCAAATATTTTAAAAATATACCCTAAAATTAAAGACACATAAACAAAATTAACATGTAAATTTAATACATGACAGTGTAATAAAATCTAATCTATTTTTATATATGACAGTATAACAAAAATTAATCTATTTTTATACATGATTGTGCAACAAAATTATATAGCATAACAAACTTTTACGTGATAAAGTCTAAAATATATATGCGTTTACATAATATCAAAAATAATATATAGAAGTTAAAAAGGAGAGTGACAGATAAGAGGTAGAAGTAGGAGGGAGGAATAATGTGTTTTTTCTTTTTCCAAATTTTTGTTTTTACAATATCATTTCTGCATCAATCATTAAAAGTTGCATCTATTTTACTTAGTAACTTTTTTTTACAAATTTTAACATTTTTTAACAAATTGCTAAAATATAAAATCAGATAGAATACAAAAGTTAATCATAAGTCTTAACTATTTGTTATATACTTTTGAAATTTGAGTATTATATGTAATTTTATTTGCTCTACAATTTTACTTAATCTTATAAAGTAGGTTTTNAATGCCAATTTTGAGTTTAATATAGAGAAACTGTTAAAAATGCAAAATTAGAGTATGAAAGTTAATTATGAGCCTTAACTATCTATTATATACTTTTAAAATTTAAGTATTACGTGTAATTTTATTTGCTCTACAACTTTACTTAATCTCATAAAATAGGTTTTGAATGCCAATTTTGAGTTTAATATAGAAAAACTACAAATTTTACTTAATATATATGTCACAAAACAGTTTGCTTAGCAGAGCTAAATTTTCTTAAGTCATAATGAGAGTTTGCTTAGCAGAGTTNAAAATANTTTGCTTATTNATNATAGTAAATTTTGAAATTTTCATCTGACCTATACATAGATTGTTCGGGATCCTACTATAATATATTTTGTTTGATTCTACTTCAGTAATTTTTACCAATTTTTAGTATTGAAATAAATAGTCATTTGACTTTTATAAATACTAGGTCTATGATAGCTAATGGGATCTTCTCTTAATTCACCATTAATATAGTATATTTTGGTTATTCTTTGTCCAAATGATCCAAAAAAATGTTGATAATTAACAATATATTCCAAATCATATTCAGGATGGAGATTGATAGATTTAGATACAGATTTATTAATTTTTTTTTTTTTTTAAACCTTTCTCACGAATAAACTTTATTGATTATTATTTAAGAATATACAATCGGTTAAAGAATAAATACTATTGCACGTTACAATTATTTGTTCATATCATCATAACTGAGAAAAGGGTATCACGTTTACTCTATTACAGGTGAAGAATGAAAATAATTCTTCCTTAGATCAAAATGCCTGTAGTCATGGAGAGAAGCAAATTAATCCGACTAAGTTACTTTTGACTTACCGGTGAAGTAGGATGGGGAATAAGACCTCTATTACCAAACTATATGATACAATCCCTTATGTACCTAGTCTGAGAAGTCCTGTCGATACAGATTTATTAATTAATATAAATTTTGTCCAAAATAATCTTAATAGTTTGTCCAGATATATTTATTAGTAAATTAGCAATTTATATTGATTTATAGTATTTTTAGCAATTTATAGCAATTTATAGCAAATATATTATAATAAAATATTATATTCATTTTTGTTCAATTACAAGCATACCAAGAATTTATATAGGGTCATATCTCTCAAGCTATGCTAATTTTATATTTATATGCAATTGGATCTTTTGTGATTAACAAGAGATTATAATATATCACCCTAGCTTTCTACCAGTTTTTTGACAGTTTTAGGATACTGCCTGGCACTCAATCAAATCACAAGATGATTGGCTAATCAGATTTCAGATTTTTTCTTTAGTCAGATAAGCGGGAAATAAAATACACATGAAAGAAATACCCGCTATTGCTCTATTTTTTCTGATGATAGAGTCTGAATACAGTGTCTGGACTTGTCAAAATTGCACAGAAGAATGGATTAATTATCTGGCATAGTAGTCAGCAAATTCTTTTTATTTGAAATCTTATTTGAAGTTATGGCAATCAATTTATATTACATATTAGTTAACACATGTAGAGTAAAAAAAAAAGCCCGATAGCAAATATACAAATGCTTTATTAATATACAGTATGTTTTGAAATTCAAGTGCAAGAAAAACTATTTTTTCTGATGTAGAGTCTGGACACGGTGTCCGACTTCGTCAAAATTGCGTGAAAAGAAACGGCGCAGTATATTTATATCAAACCCTTTGTTTTAATTACATAATCTTTTTCATCCTTAGATTTAAGATGAAACCCGGAGGGATGGATTTTATCCACAACTGTGCCTATTATCTGGTTTAATTCCTCTCTGGCCAGCCTTGGTTTAATTCCTCTTCAGTGACTTTGTTTTCTCTCTAGCTGGCTTTGATTTAATTCCTGCTAAAAGTGATGCTTCCGGGAAGAATTTTTTTCCATCAACAAGGTATAGCTTTGCTTTGAGAGTGTAAAAGCAATCTTTCTTACCATAAGTGTGGAAATTTTCATCAAGCAATCCCAAATCTTGTTCTTTCACTCAATTGAAGTTTTGCCATTTTTAATGTGGTGCATCATTATACTTCCTCAAAGCCATTTTGTGTATGGTTTTTTCTGTGCATGCTGTGAGGAGGGTGCGTCAATTGCTGGTGAATGAGTTTCAGGTGATCACAGATTGCTGCGCAGAAAAAATCACAATTTTTATGTGTGACACCCCCGATGTCATGAAATATGCGAACGATTTTAAAAAATGAAATTATCATATGTTTATTAAAATACATGTACAGTTAGTTTACTAACTTGATATTTCTTGGTGGAATCAATCAACAATAAATAAATAAATAAATATTCAAAGCATCATGTAAGGTGGTTATACCTAAAAGAAATATTCAATAGCTCATGTATTCGATGTGTATGAACATATTGCGAGAATGAAACATCAACATTATTTACGTCCTGCCCTCTGAAAAAATGACTCTGCCAATTATCTTTTACTCTCCTCGCCAAAAACACATTAGAAACATTATGCGGGTGCTTAAAAATCTGGTCATATCGGAAATACCCAGATGGATCAATAGCCGGTCCAGATTCCAGGATCATCTTTCGAGCATCAATCAAAATCTTGCGACGAACTCCACTATCATCATAATCTGCGATATGTCCACCAAAGACTTCTGTTACCCAATTCATTGATGACATTATGTGAACCGTATTGCTTCCTGAACAAGCTTTAATCAATTTGTGAAAATCGCGTGCACGAAAGTAATCGCAAATATTACTCCAAGACATTGTTGATGCATTCAGTTGTTTAATTGAATTTAACAACTCAGAATCATCACTTGTAACCATTTGAAAATGCAGGTAGATTTCCATCATTTCTATAGGCGGTGATAACCAAGTGCAAACTTTTGTAATTGCATCTTCAAGGAAATTGCAAAGTGCATCTAAAAAACTAGTATTTTCACGTTGATATTTAGGTAGAATAGCATTCACTGGCATCATATGAAGCATAAATTCGCTTGTTGAGTGTGGTGAAATCCCATCATTGCAGTTAAACATCGTAATACTTGCAACTAGATTTTTTGATTGTTGATCATTCATGAGTGGAAACTCACCAGTAAGGATATGACGCGCGACCTGTACACGATCTCGCGGTTCAACAAGATTTGGAACAATAGCAAATATGCTGTCTGTTTTATCAAAGGTACTTGCCCAAAGATCATGTGCATTTTTCCGGGATTTTGGCGAGCTAACTGACTGACACCAGTGAGAAATCAACGATCTAACTTCCGGGTGAAGCTCTTTTTTAGTAGGGTTTGGTGGTTTGTCATTCGGTGCATTTTCAAATTGCAAGACATTCTTGGCAGCAATCTCAAAGTACTTTAAAGTTTCAACTGTCCAAACAGTAGAAAGCCAAACTTCTATGATTGACCGAACTGGTGCCTTTCCCATCATCATTTCCACAATCACATTGGTCTTTGCAACCGCATAAACAGATCCTTCATAACCAATAAATTTGTTTGGCTGTTTCGTTGAATTCTCATTTTGTACAATTGTAGCTTGTAAAAGTAAATCTAAATCTACAAATCCGACAGCAACATGAACTTTACCTTGATTAAGTGATAAGCTTTGCTTATGCGTATTACTAAAGCTCAAAGCACATGAACCTGTATCCGAAAAATATGGTATAGCTGTTGTTCTAGCAAAAATGTCGCCAATTTGCCTGGGGGATGAGAGAAAATCTGAAAGTTCTTTTGACCATGAACGCCATCTCCCTATTTTGTTGTCATTGAATTGCAAAATCTTATCTATGGAATCTTCATTAAATTGTAGGTTTCTTTGCACATGCGCAAGGAGTTGGATTTGGCTTTTTTCACGCGGATATTTTTCAGTATACTCTCGGTTAAATTTAGGTACAATGGCTGGTTTCTGCGTTAGTAACGTGCATATTTCCTTGTGATCTTTATAGTCTTGTTTTTGGCATGCCTTAGAACAGTAATATGTTTGTTGGCATCTCGAACATCGGTTATTGCAAGGTTTCTGGCAGACATTGCATTTATTCATTGTAAAATTGGTTAACTAACACGTGTATTTTATCGGTGTTTAATATACGTTTTTATGTCGCACAGATCTAATCGCCATTACTTCATTGCGCAGCTATCATTAATCGGGGTATAAACTTCGGCGGAAGCAAATCTTCGACCTCTGCAAGAGTAAACTTATATCCGATCTCTTTACAAATTTTCTGCATTTTTTCGCCAGTTCGATAATAACCTTCAGGCTGATAATACAACTTATAGAATATAAGGTTCCGATATTTAAGATGCTCCCCTCTGGTCTTCTAAACAGTTCGAGAATTACTTCTTTTTTTCCATGTATTATTTATGCTATGACAATTATAAAGTATATGGTTCAAAGATTTTTTTTTCAATCGGAAAAAATAAGATTAGTTAATAAGTGAATTGTGGGATTGGACTCCCAAATATTCACATAGCTCAGGATAATCAAACACGCCTACAACCCTATCCTGTCTTATTTTTGACAGTGATAAAACCCAGTTGCCCTATCATATGTATGTTCATATTTGGCCGGATTGCATAACGGTATATACTGTGTGGGGTTAGTAGTAAACTTACCCATTGTCTTGCGCCGATTATTTCTCAACTTAGCCATACCTGTTAATTTATCTGATTCAATTAGTCCCTAGAAAAATTAGGTCTGATTATTCCCAAATGTTTGTCTATTTCAGATAAAGGCACAATCTGGAATTTCACATCACTGTGAATTATAATTTTAGCTATATCATTATAAATTCTTTCAAGCTTCTCTAATGGAGTAATGGCTTTGCCATCAGATCATCCATTCTTTTTTCCAGCATGTAGATTTGCTTTGAAAGCATCCCAAATAATTTACCACAATTTACCTCTGATTCTATTATTCAGGAAATTATATCATCTATTGAATGTTTATAATCACTTACCATTTTAAGGAGGTATCTAAAGTCATGTTCAATCACATAATTTGAAATAACTTAAATGTTAAATGTTTTGTAAACTAAGATTAATGTGAACTTGAAACCTATAAAATAGATGTATTTTAGCATGCTCTGCAAGATTACTTAAGTCAAAAAAGTTGATTTTGAATAGTGTTTTTGACTTTATATATAAATGAATGATCTTTGCTAATCATATCCAAAAATGGATAATAAATTTTAGCAAGTATGAAAAAGGTCAAATAAATAAAAAACAGTGTCCTAAATCTTATTAAGTGTTCTAATTAAACATGCAGAGCAAGTTAAAATATACCTATTATATATATTTTAAAAGGTTATATAAGTTGGAAAAAGTTTTATTTAGAAAAAGTAATTTTTTTTTGAGTTATATAATCGAATATGTCTTCCATTTTAAGTAATAGTAAATATGACAAAAAAAAAATCTTGCCTCTCTTATATATTTTAAAATAAAAAATGGTTAAATATAAGCTGAATCCTTATTGCTTTAGATTATATTGTGTCTTATTTTTATAATACTTTTAAGCAAATAATAAATTTAATAGATATACCTATTGATAATTTCAAATATTTCATCATTTTTCATAATCTCTGATTTTGGTAGTAAATTTTATTCACCTTCAAGATTAGATCTTCTTTTTGCATAATAAGCTTTAACTTTTGTATTAATCTATTCAATGTCAATTAAGGTCAATTATATAAACTTCTTATTAGAGTTCAGGTGTAATACCTGTTAAAAATACCTTTTTAATATTCTTATTCACATCTTCTATAATATCATTTAAACTCATCATACCAGTTGATATTTTAGTAATTTATTTTATAACTGAATATTTATTTTACTAAATAAAAATATAATAATTATGTAAGTATTGTGATTTTCTCTCCTTCGACTTGTATATATTCTTCGTTTTACTTTATTTATAGATGGTTAAATTTCAGTCACATGATTTGGACAAATATGTTTTTTGATAACTTTAACTTTTCTGAATAATTATTAAAGAAAAGAGAATATGTAATATACATTTGTTTTAATATTTACTGGAAATCTGACTATTATGACTCTTTTTTTGATATGTTTTTTAGTTATAACATTTTTAATCATATTCTTATAAACTTGGATATGCCAATGGAAATATAGTAAAGTGATAATCCTATCAGATAAGATCCAGTGCTTAGTATTTATGGGACAAAGGGCTTTTTTCTTATGCTTGACTAGAGATAATATATGATCTTTTGATCAGATACTTATATTTTTGACATAAAATATTTTCTTTCCAAAAAAATAGCTGATATACTAAGGTTATAAGAGATAAACCCAGACTTGAAATATAAGTAATAGAAAAAAAAAGATTTTTTTAATATTAAAGAATCATACTAAATATTTTTTTCTTTATTTTTTTTTAGGTTTCTGAACTTTTTAGATAATTTAATTTAACCTACAACTTATCCATAATATATGTTACTAATTCAAATAATTTACCTGTGACTCACTGATATATTTGCATTTGTTGTAAATTTATACAAAATAATTTTGTTTCATATTTATTGTAAAATTCTATAAATAATAAAAATTCTATCTATTTAAGTATTAAAAACTTACATTAAAAATTTTAAAAATATAAAAAATATTGAATGATCTGGATTTGGTACAAAAAGCTGATATTATGCTAAAACTATACTAAAATATTAGTATTAGTTATGCTAAAATTATGCCAAAACTTATAAATAAGTTTTGATATTTTTAGTAAGTTTTGTCAAGTTTTAGCAGTTTTGCAATTTTGTATTCTTTATATAAAATTTTAATAATAAACTTGATTGTTATATAGTAATTCAGCTTGATAAAAAGGATGCAGCTCTTCTAAAAAAAGCTATTTTATATTCTCAATCTGCATACAATCCCTATAAAAAATATATATTCTTAAAACATACTTGTTTTATGGTTAAAATATACTTATATTANGATAATATACTTAAAGTATACTNAAAAATNTATAAACTGATATATTTATAATTAAATTTTAATAGTAAGTTATCTTAAATTATAATGAAATTACACTTAATTTTTATATTTATATTTAATAGATATCTTAAAATATACAAATGGATACTAAAAACCTTCTTAAAATTAATTTAATAATATTTTAAGTATATTGATAACTATTATTAATTTAATTAAAATTTAAGGAAAAATGTAATTAGTGACCTGATCACCATGGCAATCTGATAAATCACATAATTTTTAACTAATTAAATTTTTATTAATCATTTTTAAATGTTTTGTTTATATGAAATATATTAGTTTTTTTACTTTTATTTTTTTACTTAAAAAAACTTCACTAATATTACTTTTTGAAATACTATTTAACAAAACTAAGCTTGACTTTTTCTGAAAACAAATGCTTTTAAAGTTTTTATAAAGTTTAGATCATATATCTATTAAATTTTCAATTAATATTTATTTATAAATTCTTTTTTTTTATTCAGTAACTTTAGAGCGTAATTTAGATATTTTGTTTATATGTAAATTTCCTTCTAAAGATTAAGTAAAGTTGTTCAGCAAGGTTAAAATTATTTATATACAAATTTTTATCAAAGTTAAGTAAAAACTTGTGAAGTACAACAATTTTTTTTGTAATAATACTAATTTGCAAAGGTTTTTTTTTTCTATTTTGTATCTTTAGAGTATATTTTAGACTTTGATAATAAGTAAATTGCATCTAGAAGATTAAGTAAAGTTGTTCAGTGAGGTCAAAACTACTTACATATAAATTTTTGTCAAGATTAAATAATAACTCATTAAGTTCGATCATTTTTTTGTAATTATATAAATTTATGAATTTTAATAAAATTTTAATGTAAAGTTATAAAAATTAAATTAATTATTATATGATAAATTAAGTAAATATTAATAACCAATATAATACAGTTAGTATATATTTTATACTTAAAATATACTTAAATGGGCAAAATTTAAGGATATTTTATGATTTATTTTTATATCAAATATGGATAATTTAAGATTTATTTAAGTAAATTTTTAGTATTATTTATAAATATAATTATCTTATAAGAAATATACTAAAATTATACTTATATAATACTTATAAGATACTTAAATACATATTTAAATATCCTTAATATTCAGTATATTTTCAGTATATTTTTAGTATACATTTTCTTATAAGAAATGAAGCCTTCAAAGCAAAAGAAGCTGTGATTAAATTAAAGAGAACTGCTCTTAAGATATACTTTCTAGCAAAATTAAAAAGCCATTGTCAAAATATTTTGTTATGGGCAAAATCAATTATGATAGTCATAATTTTTACTAATAAAATACATGAATTACGTTAAATTATGTCTTTATATTATGTTAGTCATAATTCAAAAAAATCTATTTTGCAGGAAAGTATATCTCAAGGTAAAAGAAGCTGCTCTTTGTACTAAATCTATCATAATCAAATATTTTAAAAAGTAAGTATTGCAAAAAAATAAATCTGAAGACTCTGATAAATTTACTTTCAAGTATAACAAAAAAAAGAAAATATTTTGGTATATGATAAATATTATATAAATATGCATTATATTTTATTTTAGACTTATAATACTAATTTTTCTTGTTTGATTTAAAATACTGTAATTAAGATATGCACCAAACTTTTTCAATCAAACAAGTTTTTTGAGAATGATAAAATGAGCAAATATATTCATTTCACTTTATTGAAAGTATATTCTAATGAAATTGAAAAAATTAATAATTCGAAGGGTAGTTGAACAAACTATTGGATAAAAATATTACAACCATTGGTAAGCAATTTTATTAATTAAATATATATTAATAAAATTATAATACTAATAATTCCAAATAGATTCATATCTCGGGAAGTCTAGATTATGATAGAAGATTCGTCCTTGGTAACAAGACTCTCTTCTTGAATCTTTTCTTCGCGCGACAAGTTATGCTTTTCTGATTCAGAGGGTATATTCGTGATTTATCTTTCGTAATTATGTATTCTTTTTAGTACTTCAATAATTATAATAAATGCGATTAACTTTTTTTAAAAAAAAAAAAAAAAAAAATAGATTCGTATCAAGTTCTACATTACATATTATATCTAAAATATCAAAAATGCAATAATTAATATATTTAAAAAGATGTACTATACATTAGAAATTTTTCTGGACATAGAGCAATAGTAGAAGATGTATTTGAGTAGAAACATCTTCAGATGTGAAGTGAATAAATGAAAATTTGTGGAATAAAGTAAATGAAAATGGCAATAATGGTGATATATATATGTTGTGCGTTAGATGACAATTTGCGTCAGATGTCAACTGTATTTTTTAAAAGGAGGTTATTTCCACAACCATAAATCTGATTGGATTGAAATTTCAGAATTATATATTTATAAATGTGATAAATAATTTTGCTTAATCAACCAAATACATTAATACCNAAAATTTTAAAGTTTAATTATAACCAAAGTCTTGAAATAACATTATATGTAATATATCACTCTTTATTAATTATATTTATATAAAAATTTCAGAATATATGTAATTCATTATGCTGCACAAGTTTACTTATAAAATTAAAGGNAGTTTATTTAATAATAAAAAAAGTTTACTTAGAGCGAACTGTTCAAAATCGACATCTGACACGTATCAGCTGTCAACTGATGCAAATCATCATTTGACGCACAACATATATAAATTGTATTATTAATGAAATATTAAGAGATGAAGATCAAACAGATAAAAACTGTGCATTTATTATTATAGTAGTTAATTTTATATTAAATTCAAATATTTGAATAACAATATTTATAAGCGAATTAATCAAAAGAATTTCTGTAAATAATAATGAAATTGAATCTTAAATAATAATGATATTTATAATATATTGGATACTAGTAGTAATGATAAATAATAATAGGACATGAAATAAAAAAATCTCTAAGTATGAAATGATATTTGATGTATTTTAGTTATTTTCTTTTATATTGTTTTATTTTTCTTAAAAAACTAAATTTTATAATTGTAATAATTTCAGTTTTTTATTATGAAAATAATATCATGAAGATAATAATAACAATTAGTGTAGTATATATTTTATTAGTTAGTATAAGATATTATTGCTTTTATTATAATAGTTTATTTTATTTTGTATTGTATAAATAAATAAATAATAACTAATAAGATATATATTTGATATTAAATAATGTATACCTCTTATATTCTGGAGATTAGTTCTAGCATCTGATCTAGAAACTCATTAATGTTTCATATTAGTTAAAAAATTCAAGTGAATTGTGAGAAGATTCAGGTAAACTGGGCAAAGTATACTTTCCTATGAAATAGATTTTTTTAAATTATGACTGACATAACACAAAGATATAATTTGATATAATTCATACATTTTATTAGTAAAAATTATGACCGTTATAATTGATTTTATCTATGATAAAATATTTTGATAATGGCTTTTTAATTTTGCTAGAAAGTATAGGATAAAGGATATTTATTTTGAGAAAAGATTCAGAAGAACTGGTTAGAAGAGTTATTTTTGATGTTAACACTGTGATATGGGAGAAAATCAGAGCATATTTGTATCTAAGAAGGGTCTTGCTTCAGTCCCTACTCTAAGAACTCATATTACATAAGTACAATGAGTGAGATTTTTTCATGTAATAGTGGAGGATTTTTTATGATTTCTATTTTTTTATGTACTTTAACTATGAGCTCTGAAGTATTTAATAAAGTATCATTTATCGTTTTGTCTTCAAAAAAAAATGTACACCTCTTATTATATAATATTGCACATCTTACTTTAGTAATAAACATTATTTGAATGTGCATAAATATTTCATCAAAAGGTTTAATGTATAATGCATTTTTTGATGATCATTAAACTTTTAATGTTTATTTAATGCACATCAAGTCCAGAAATTTCCTGATGTTAATGAAATATAATATTATTTTTTTTCTTAGAAAAGCATAAGTACCTATGATTTAAAGAACTTATACTTATTAAAGAAATTCTGATAGGTATTATATATTAGTAGATGTCATATTTACTTAGTAAATTTTTTTGATTGCAAAAGTATATTATTTATGGATTAATATATTTTTATATGAATTTTATATATAAAACAGTTTTATTAATTAAACCTATTATTGTGTAACTTTTAGTTATTTTTTCTTGATCTCTAAATATTACTAATAAATCTTTTACTATAGTATTATTTTTATTGTATTTTTTAAGATATTATTATTATTTAAAATAATACTTAAGTTTTCTAAATTTAGAGGATATATTCATGATTTATATCATATAAAGTATTTGTCTATTAGACATTAATACAATAAATATGATTAACTTGACATTAATAATTTTTTTTATAATCAATAAAAAATGGCTTATACAAAAATGCTTAGTATCTTTATTTTTAATTAATTATTATGTAAATATTATCCTGTTCCTGTACCACACTACTAGAACAAAGAAGTACTTTCTATACATTAAGTCATGTGAATAAATTTGAAAGACCAAATGATCAGTCACGTATTAATTTATCTAAACCATTTCTATAAGCAACTATGATCTACAAGAATAATCTTCGAACTTCGAATTATCTGAGATGATTTGATTCGCTGAATTAATTTTTAATTCACAAAACCATGCCATTTAAATTTACGCCAAGTAATGATTGGATGATGTTAACTAAAAACTGTAAAAAGATGACAATTTATCCAGATAAAAAAAAAAAAATTCTCAAGCATTTATTTTCACGTTTATTTTTTATCGTTAACTATTCGTTGATTATTTTTTTTTTTTTATCTGAGATGATTTTGATTCACTGAATTAATTTTTAATTCATTATTTGAATGAATTGTCGAAAACAAACATTGTATCAATAATAGAAAATTCGCCAAGAGAATCATCGTTTTATTGGATGATTAAATTAATAATTCATTCAAGTGATTTTATTGGATGATGTTAATTAAAAATTATCCATAAAAGTTAATTACTACTGACAAGAGAAACGTGTACGTTTATTGATTTGAGTCGATATTTTCTGTGATATGGATAGAAAAAGTGTATAAATGAAAAAAAAATTAAATACCAAATTTTTTTTTTTTTTTTTTTACAAAGTACTTGTAATCATGGCTATAAAAGTTGGAATTAATGGGTAATTCTTAAATAATACTTGTTTTAAACGTCAAATATTGCTATTTAATTCGCGAATTTCTTAATTTTTTTTTTGAAATATAGATTCGGAAGAATTGGGCGTGTAGTTCTTCGTATTGCTCATAATTATCCTGATATTGAAGTCGTAGCTATCAATGATCCATTCATTGACCTCGATTACATGGTAAAGCTTTTAAATTTGTGGCGCAGAGGCGCAGTTACCGAAAAGAAATTAATCACTTCCTTCATTATATTAGGCTTATTTGTTTAAATATGACTCCACGTATGGAAGATTTAAAGGAAATGTTGAAGTGGAAAATGGAAAATTACTCATTAATGGAAGAGAAATTAAAGTTTTCACCAAGAAAAATCCAGAAGAAATTCCTTGGAGCCAAGTTGGAGTTAAAATTGTTGTGGAATCTAGTGGTGCTTTTACATCCGCTGAAAAATCTTCTGCGCATTTAAAAGGTTAGTATAACAAGGAAGAGATAAATTATGCAAATATTTGTTGACGTGAATTTTTTTTTTTATAGGGGTTTGTATTATCTTATGCTTCCAAAGAAGAATTAATCTAATTATTAAACAAGTCTTAATCTAACTTTCTCTTGTTCGATAATTAAACAGGGTGCAGAGAAGGTATGAGATATACTTAATGTACCCATATATTTTTTATCATATAATTTTTTTTTTTTTTACCTTCTTTACTTCTTTTACCATATGTATAGGTTGTTATAACATCACCAGCAGATTCTCCAATGTTTGTAGTAGGAGTTAACACAGATTTATATAAACCAGAATATAAAATCGTTTCCAATGCGTCATGTACAACAAATTGTTTATCACCATTAGCAAAAGTAATTCAAGATAATTTTGGTATTGTAGAAGGGTTAATGACAACAGTTCATGCTACTACAGCCACACAAAAAACTGTTGATGGACCTTCTGGAAAAGATAGGAGACGTGGTAGAGGTGCGTCGCAAAATATTATACCTAGTTCAACTGGAGCAGCTAAAGCAGTTGGTAGGATTATTCCAGAATTAAACCAAAAATTAACTGGATTGGCTTTTAGAGTACCACCTACTATTGTTTCTGTCTTAGATTTAACTGTTAGATTAGAAAAAGAAACTAATTATGAAGAAATTAAAAAAGTTATTAAACATGCTTCGGAAAATGAATTAAAAGGTATACTTGGGTACACCGAAGATGATGTCGTTTCTTCGGATTTTATTGGTGATTCACATTCTTGTATTTTTGATGCTAAGGCTGGTAAGTATTTTAATGGAAAGAAGAAATGATAATATTTATTTATTTATTTTTTTTATCAATATTTATATATACAATTTTAGGAATACAATTAAGTCCTACTTTTGTTAAACTTGTTGCTTGGTATGATAATGAATGTAAGTTATTTTTTTTTTAAAAAAAAAAAAGAAAAAGGATTTTTTAAAAAATATATATTTTAATAATATTTTTTTGTACCAGATGGATACTCTACACGTGTTCTTGATTTAATTACTCATATGGTAAAAGTAGATAGTGTCGCTTGTTAAATCATTTATTCATATACAAGAATCTTTATATCGTATGCAAATTAAAATAAATATGAATTTAAGAAGTTAGATAACTTCTATTTTTAAAGTAAGATACAAATTCGAGTAAATATTTGTAGATCAAATCAACTTCAAAATTTCCTTTAACTCTATTTAGTATATAATATTTATAATATAAATGATTGTCAGTCATAATAAATATTATATTTTAAACCCTAAATATTTAGATCATACTTAAATTAGTAAATTTTAACAATTACAATATCGAGCTCTAAATTTGTATGGTTTAAATTTGTGTATCAAAAAAAAACATATGGTTTTTGTTTTCCGAAAAAGTTAATTGTTTCTGTTCAGTCACCGGAATTTTCTGGATAATTTAAATATACAATGAACTTTTTTTTTTTACGTTTACAAATAGTAAAGTAATAATAATACATGAACTTGAAACTCGTGTTACAAAACTTTTATGTAATTCGATTATCATCTAAGCAATTTTTAGTGAAATTTTTAAATGCTCTTCGCAATAATTACTAATTCTTTAATTTACATTTTTTTTTTTAAAAAAAAAAAGGTCTTTGTCGTCATTTAACATTTATCTTTTATTTTCACATGACTTGTAAGCATTTTTTGTCGGAAAATATAAATAAGCGAAAGAAAACAAACGCCAAGCGGCAGGAGACATTATGTAAAATTTAAAAATGATTTAATATTTTAATATTTAACACGTGTATGTGTATATATTATATAAATATTTTTAGAAAAAAAACAAGCAAAAAAATAAGGAAAAAGTCAAAGAGACCCATTTGATTTTTATTCGTTTAACCATCCACTCTTTCCAAATATTGATTTACCATTCATGTAAAAAAACAGTGAACATTTGAACAAATAAGGGGACGTACTCACTGCCACCGGAAATGCAATGTACATATGTTACACAAATGACTGCCAAAATATTTACTTTATGTGGCTTATGACATACTCATGCAGAAATTTTCGTATAAATATTCGATATCAAATTAAAACTTATTTCTTACACTTCTTGTTAGAAAGCTTCTTTCATTCACATTTATATTCTATTTTCTTATTACGAACAGTAAAAACTCGTTTCCTTTACAATCTTTTTATTTTTTCGCTATCTTTTTTTTTTTTTTTGTTATTTTTGTTAAGATTTAATAAGAGTAACTAGACTAGAGTAGTGGTTTGACTAAGTTGACATTATAAAAATGGTTGATGTCGACTTATCAGACTTTGTTCCTACTATAAAAAGTATACTTTTGGATTCAGATCCTTATGTAATTACTTCTAGGCATGTACGAATGAAACTGGAACAAAAGTTTAAAGTAGATCTTACACCTCGCAAGCAAGAAGTTCAACAGCTTATTGACCTCTGTTTTGATGATTTAGAACCTAAAATGTCTAAAAAACAAAAGAAACAAAATAGTAATTCTGGAGATAAAAAAAAAGCTAGACCTAAAGGTAGGCCTCCTAAAATACAAGTTAAAATTCGTGAATCTGATTATTCGTCCCAGGAGGACGATTCTCCACCACAAAAAAAGAAACGTGGTCGAAAACCAAAAGGTTCTTCTGCGAAAGCAGAAGCAGAATCGTCTGATGCTGAATATGAAAGGAAATTTGAGGAAGAATTACTGAATGAAACAAATGGGAAAAAATCAAAATCAAAGAGTAATAATGGTACCACTAAGAAGAAATCAAGTAAGCGAAAAAAGAGAGATGATGATGAACAGGATGGTGAAGAACCAAAGAAAAGAAAAAAGGGAAATACTGGAATTCATAAACCCTTGATATTAAGTTCAGTATTAGCAGAATTTTTACAAGCTGAGGAGGTAATTACATTTTACAAAATTATTTTATATATATATATATATTAACCGTTAATTCAAATATAGATGTCAAGACTTGAAGTAGTCAAACGTCTTTGGGCATATATCAAAGAAAATGAGCTCCAAGATCCTAATGATAAACGTTATATTGTTTGTGATGAAAGATTAATGACCATATTTAAACAAAATAGAATTCATAGTTTTACGATGAATAAATTTTTAACGGATCATCTTAAAAAGAAAGAAGTTCAAGCTGATGCAGATGTTAAAAATATTAATGGAACAGCTGCTAATCATTATGAAAATCGTACTTTAAGTAATGTAAGCGGAGATAATGATATTGATGATATACCAAAAGTTGAAATTGTTGATGTTAAAGTCAAAATTGAACATCAAGAGAATTGGGCTGACTTAGATAATGAAGAAGAAGAAGATGATGATGATGAATTGTTTGGCGATGATGATTCCGAATGGGTAAAGCCTGAAGAAGATGATGACAAAAGTCAAGATTGAATTTTGAATTGCTGGAAAATTCTCTTTATCATTTTGTCGAATGGAAGAAAAATCAATATTTCTGCTCACATCATAGTTTTAGGATCAATTTTGAATATAGCTAATATTGATTACAAATATGGCATTTAAAAAAAAAATTTCTAATACACAAGAATTAATTAAATCTTGTCGATTGGATGACCTCGCATTATTTTTATACAGTTTATATTGCGATATATCTGTCTTTATTTCTGTGTATATATTTTACACATTGAGTCTATTAGAAATCTTTCCTTGCCTTTTTTTACGGGTTTGCTAAATTTGTTTATTAAATACTAATATGTTTCACATTATCTTATATTTATGTATTATATTCTTATATTAGTATCTTTTTTCATTCTTTAATGGTTCAAAAAAGTATGAAGAATTATTTTCAATGTATAACTAATTAACTAATTATTTTTATGGTATTATTCATTTCTTTATATACTTATAAAATTCAAATTTGAATCTGAGTTATATAGTTTACTTAAGTTTCAATTCTTAAGTATTATTATTTATAAAAATCTTAGCTTTAATAACAGACATAGAATGCAATATCTTTTAAAAGAAAGAGTAATATTTGCTATGAAACATACTTTTTTTAACAATCATCTTTTAATAACAGATGGTAAATTATTTTTATTTAACACATGTTTTTTAACATCTTCCTTCAAAGAAACTTGAATATGTACAGCAGAATTTTGTCTAGTCTGAGATTCAAGATCTTTATCCTTATAATAAAAATAAATAAATAAATAAATAAAGACAAGAATGAAAGAAAGGAAATCTTATTACTTACATCATCATCTGGTATAATATCATCAACTAATTGTACTGTACTAGTTGTAGTTTTATAAATTATTTGATTATGGGTTAGATCATTTAAAGCTAACACTAAATTTATTGATTTTTGTATAGCTGCTCCTAATCCATGGATTGTTATTGAAGGATGTCTATTAAAAAAAAAAGTTATGTTAATATGATCAAAGATTATGCTAATCATTAAAATTTAATAAAACTTTTTTTACCCATCTTCCATTAAGAGTTTTTTAGCCCTAAATAATTGCCCTTTAAAATTTGATTTACGAGAAACATAAATATCTGTTGGAATTGTTGCAGGGTGTTGTGGCACTCTTTTTCGTATATCTATATTTTTGGAGACAACAATATAAGAAAAAGAAATAAAATGGAAAGATGATGATTTATTATAATAATCACTTTTTTGTTGTGTAGGTTTCTTGGATTCATTTTTCGTATTTGATTTTTTTGCGGTTGTACTTTCCACTTTTGTGGATAAAGTATCTGGTAGTTGTTCTTTAGGAGTCTCAAGTTTTTTATCTTGTTTCTGGATTATATAAGGTTTAGGGGGGAAAATAAACCCAAAACTTTTCTTTTTTGCTTTACCCATATTTAAGAAATTTTAAACGACCCAGCCCTATTTATATTATTGCTAACAGTGTATCACGTGAATAATTAATTTTATTATTACGTAATCCGAATTTTAAAAAAAGTATATTTGCACGCGTCCGTGTCATCTGTTCCTTAAATTTAAAGGTTTTTTTTAAAAAAATTATTAATACGAAAGACCAATTTTATAAATCATGGTAAAAGTTATAAAATAAACTCTTTTCATTTAAATTATTTTCTAATTCTTTATTTTAATTAGTCGAAAAAAGGTTTATCGGCTGCTGAAAAACGTAAAAGGCTCGAAGCTTTGTTTCATGAAACGGTATGCAAATACTTCATATCAATTCCATAATTCCGTATACATATATATATTAATTTTTTTTTAAAAAAACAAAAAATATGTATATATAATATATACAGAAAGAATTTTATCAACTTAAAGAGTTAGAAAAAATTGCACCAAAAGTGAAAGGAATTGGTAAGATATTTCAAAAAAAAGACCTTTATTTTAACTTTCTATCTAGTTATATCAACTAATCATGAATATTCTTTAAAAAGTTTCACAATCTGTTAAAGAAGTACTTCAAAGTTTAGTAGACGATGATCTTGTAGCATCGGACAAAATTGGTACATCCAATTACTTTTGGTCTTTTCCTAGTAGCGCTCTTCAATCAGTAAGATTATATAATCGATTCGAATTTTTGTTTTAATAAATTCGTGTTTTTGAACTCGTATGATTCAATAATCCTTTAGCGTAGAACTAAAATTGAAGTACTTACACAAGAGCTTCAAAAACTCAAAGAAAAAAATGCCGAATTACAATCTAATATTGGTGTAGCATATGGCGGACGCGAAGAATCAGTAAACATTAACTGTTATATTCATTTATTCATTTATTTATGTTTATTTATGGTTATTATTTGATTCTTTTAACTTTGGTTTGTTTGTCAAGGATGATCGAGCTGTATTGTTGAAAAAAGTAGCAGAATTAGAGACAACGAATAAAAAACATCAGGAAAATTTGGCACGTTTTCGAGAATGTGATCCCACACTTTTGGAGGCTAAAGGTATATATTTAAAGTATATATGGTACTTCATTATCTATCTTGAATAACGTTTGAATATTTAATATAGAAAATCATGCTAATATTGCATTGGAATGCGGTAATCGTTGGACAGGTAATAAATAAATAAATTTTTGCTATCGATTTTATTAAAAAGAAAAATAATACAATGTTGTAAGTTATTTCATTATTAGAAAACATCTTTATACTCCAATCCTACTGTTCCAACAAGTTTAATATTGAACGTTCTGATTTCAATCAACAATTTGGAATTCCCGAGGATTTAGATACATTGTAATAATTATAAGTCTATAAGTTTGGATTTAATATTGAATATCCATTGTCTTATTATTACAATACTTTGTTATTCCTAGATAAATAAGTATCCTGATATGTTGCTTTTATATACATTCCATTGAATCTTGGAAATTTAAGTATATCATAACTGTTATATAAATTCTATATATTGTAATTGAAATTTTCAATTTTTTTTTAATGTTCCTCAAATTCTTCTTCAATTAGAATATGTTCTTCATCTCTTGGCAAATTTCTGTAATTTCTTCCTCCAGGTCTCCTTGGTTTAAAAACAGGACATTGTGCAAATATTATCAAAATCATATCCTACATAATAAATTATAATAGTAAATAAAAGAATATAATGGGAAATGACATAATATATATCTCCCTTTAGTCCCTTACCTTTAGGAAATCCCATGTATTACTCCAGAATTCCCAATTTGGAATTTGATGCACTCCAGAAGCATTATGAACCATTCGGTTATACACAATACCTCCAACAAAATACACAATTAATGCAATAATGAAACTGTATAAAATCAAACATGATTATTGATATTCTATGACAACATAAATGATAAAAAATCGTTAAATATACCAACATGGTGAAAAAGACACCCCATCCTTCATTGCTAGCTCCTTTTTTTTCAGTTGGACAGGCAACAGGAGTTCTCCATTCAAAAAAGAATCCGCAATCTTCATAACTTGAAACAAAAGTTGGCTTACCCTATATATATAAAAATAATATATGTTAAAAATAAACCCAAGAAGTAAAACAAAAGGAATTAAATAATTTCTTACTTGACCCTCAACGGTTTGATCACAAATAAAGGAGATAACAGATGATCTTTTATAATTAGTACTTTTACATGTCATGCCATCGGTAAATTCCATTATAAGATTATCCTCTAAGAGAATGTAAAAAATATATTAATAATTTTTAAATTTGATTTTGATCTAAATTTATATAATTTATTATACCTCTGAAGAAAGGTTCTTTAGAAGTAGTCCTTTATATAAAAATTAATAAAGTTAGCTAATAAAGATCAAATGAATTTTATAATTTAAATGAAAGATTAAACCTTATTTACCCTAAACTACCCTTAACAAAATTATCGTTATAATCCTTTTCATTTGTACTTATACCATAAACACCTATTTGTTCTTCAGAATTTTCATATTTGTATAAAACATTCTGACAGATATTTATATAAAATTTCCATCCATATCCTGTAATAGTCCAATCATCTCTTTAAAAATAAAAAAAAAAACAAAAATAAGTAAAAATAAGTTAAAAATTTTCTAAAATTTATAACATATTTACCCTTCAGTTTTTGTCAATGGACCTAAGTCATAATATTTCTTCGTTGTTTCGTTAGTAACAGTACAAGGTTGCGAATCTTCATCAGCTTTTACAAAAAGACTTGAAGAAAAACTTAAAATAGTTAAACACAAAACTACCAAAGTAGTAAGGCGAGTAAAACGTAAAAACGTCCTACGAAATAAAAAAAATACCATATTTTACGTGAATTTATACAAAGAAAAAAAAAGTAACTTAAAGGAACAAAAAAAATGTTTATCGGAGTAAGTTGAACGAAAGATCCGTTCGAAACTCTGTTACTAGCATATGTTACTAGTATATAATAGCTATGACGATTGATAAGGAACAATACTGTCATTATATGATGATCCTAGTATGATCTTACGATAACAATAAAAAATGCCGATCTGCTATTGAAAATGAAAATACGCGAGAGAAATACGTTTAATTATTACATTAAATTCCTAATAAAGTTTTTCCTCGTTTTTTTTTTTTTTTGGTGTTGAGACTATGCCTAAGATTACTTTTTCCTTCTTAAAACTATTTCGCATCCTAAAGGGCAGAAGGGTTGATTATATTATTTATTTTTTTTTGATTTATTCTTGGCAAAAATATTTTAAAAAATAAATGTAAAGATTATAATTTATCATAAACGCGCGAAGTTTATATTTCGGTACGACAAGAATTTGTTATCTAATATAAATTTTGAAATAATTTTTATAAATCGATTTTCATGGCTTGTCCACGTGATATAATTCGAAGAAGCATTGTATTATCGTTTCGTTTTTGTAATAAATGATTATCTAATAAAAAATGGTAGTGCCAAATATACAATAATTCTTATTATTTAATGTTATATTTAATATATTATCGTTTCGTATATTAAACTGCAACTTATATAAACTTATAGAAGCAAAATTGCTTTATTTTGTTGTTGATAATCCTTTAAATAAATAAATAGTTAAAACAATCAGCCTGAATCATAACCTTCTCATAACTTTTGTCAAAATGTCACTAAGAGAGATTTCACAACCAAAAATTTACAATATTGCTGAAAGAAGAAATTTTACTCCAAACTGTACTGCAACGGACTATGAATTTGTTGCCTTTAATACAGGAATACCGATTGTTATTGATAACGGTGAGTATTATTATACTTTAGATAAACTTGAAAATTATAGGTTATTAAGTTGTGAATCCAAGGTATATTGAGGATAAAAGAAAATTGTGTGCACGAAGAAAGGTTAGCCTTTGAGCTAAAAAAAACTCGTACTCTAAAAACCAATAATTTTGAGGAGAGAATAATTTAAGCTAATAATAATATAATTTATTATAGGGTCATATCAATGTCGTGTAGGGTGGGCAAACGATGTTTCGCCAAGATGTAAGTTTGATCAAATACTGTGTTTAATAATTTTTTTTTCATTAAGAAATATTTAAAAATAATATATATATATATATATTTTTTTACCTTGATTTCAGTACAATTTGATAGTATGGTATCAAAGTATAGGGATCGAAAAATTAATCAGAGTGTCTTGCTAGTAGGCAATGATATTTATACGGATGCTACAGCAAAATCAAATGCAAAAACAGCATTCGATGGAAATGTGGTATATAATTTCGAAACTATGGTAAGCATTAAGATCGTGAAAAATATGCGTATTGAGTGTTTCTAAAATAATAATAATTTTTTTTTTTTAGGAATATATTTTAGATTATATTTTTTTCAAACTTGGAATCAATACTGACAATGTATACCATCCTATATTGATGACTGAACCTGTTTGCAATCCGAATCATTCGAGGAGATGTAAGACAAATTTTTTATTCCTGTATTCGATGTTAATGTATCAATTCAATATTTAATAAAGACTTTTTTTAGTGATGTCAGAATTATTGTTTGAGGGTTATGGTGTTCCATCCGTGTGTTATGGTATAGACGCGCTTTTCAGTTTTCACGCAAATAATCTTTCATTTGATGAGGGTGGTATTGTTGCCTCGTCTGGCCACACGACTACTCATGTAATACCCATAATTGGTGGTCGTGATGTGTTAGAACATTCTAAAAGGTATTACAATAGTTTATGTATTTTAAGTACTTGTTTGCAAATTTCTCCTTTTTTTTAAAATGTTAATGATGTTAATGTTAATTTGTGATTCAAATATCTTAAAATCAGGATATCGTACGGCGGATTAACATCTACTGATTACATGCTCAAATTGATGCAGCTCAAATATCCTACTTTTCCAACCAAAATGACGGTCAATCAAGCTCAAGTTAGTATCACTTTAATCTAATCGATTAAATTATAATTTTCAAGTTCGAATTTGTCTCGTCATGTACTTTTAATCACTAGCATTATATTAAAATAGCTCTAACGAAAGATTTGGCTCTTATGTTACCGTAAAATAGCATCTTGTGCATAACTTCACCTATGTTGCACAGGATTATTTTAAAGAATTGAAAGAATACTCTAATACGAACTCCTTTGCCTTAAAAGATCGTATAATTCAATTCCCATATGTACCACCGGTAAGTGAAAAACTAAAGATGCAAATCCTTTTATTGACTTTATATTTTGAATATAACTTAATTTGTTAATGTGTTATAGGCAAATGAAAAAACGGAAGAGGAATTGGCTAGACAGGAAGAAAGAAGACAAGAGCAGGCGCGTCGTTTAAAAGAACAAGCAGCTAAATTACGTATACAAAAGGTAAATTCTGATGTTTTGTGCAGTGTTTTGGAAAATTATACTTATCTCGTATTTAAACTTTACATTTTAGTTAAAAGATCTTGAAATTACTTTGGAATCTTATGTTCAACTTAAGGAAAGCAGGTCATCAATGAAGAAATCAGAGTGGATTGTATTGTGTCCCAAAAAAAAGTTAATTTTTATAATTCTAAGATTGATGGAGAAACTTGATATTAATTTTTATAACTTTTTTTTAGGCAAGATTAAAAGAAAATAGAATAAGCGATGAGGCGGAGTTGGATGAGATAATTTTGAAAACAGAAAAATCCGTTCAGCGTGCGAGGAATAAATTGTTAGGTATTGACGAAGTGGAAATTAAGGTAAATAAAATTATAATATAATGATTATAATTAAATTTTGATTTAAATTTTAATTCATTATTTCTATTTTATATGTTTTCAGGAAGAGCCTACCTTCCCACTAGTTGATACGCCAGATGATCAATTGAATGACGCTGAAAAGAAGGAGAAAAAGAAACAAATCGCGGCAAAAAGTTTGCACGAAACACGTCAAAGACAAAAAGAAGCCAAAGAATTGGCTAGGCGACAGCAAGTAAATTTCAATCATATTCTATACTGTAATTAATTGTTATTGGACTTTTTATTTATATTTCTTTTTAATTAGGAAGAAGAAGAACGTGCAGAAGAACAAAGACGAGTAAATGATTTTGAAGGGTGGTTAAATGAATTAAAGAGTAGTTATGAGGTAATTTTATAAACTAAATGAAATCTTATAGTTGTATATTGATTAACAGTAACTTAAATTATTAATAGGGTCAATTAGAAAAAGTGAAAAACTTGAAACGAAAAAAAGAACAGCTCATGGATCGTAGGAGTCATGCTTCACAACTGCGAATGAAATCCATAGCCAATTTGGCAAGTGATACGCCACAACAGAAGAGGCGAAGAAGAGGACAAGATGGTAAATTTTTTTTTTTTTTATATTTTTCTAATTCACTAATTCCAATCATTTACTAATTTTACTTATTTCAGAGGACACATTTGGAATGGATGATAATGATTGGTCCATTTACAAGGAAATAGTAAGTATCTCCTAGCTTTTAGGAAGCTTCCTGATTTGTATTAACCAATATTTTATAATAGAGCAAAGAAGAGGATGCATGGGAGGAAGAAGAGGAATTAACACAGTTAAGAGATTATGAAAACAAGCTTCTTCAATACGATCCTGCATTTTTACCAGAGCACACGTTTGATGCAATAAATTCACAGCAAAATTCCCTTGTTTTTATGTTAACTCGAGGAGTTGTGCCTACATATGATCCAGAAAACTTTGGACAAATGCATCAATTACATGTTAATATTGAAAGAATAAGGGTTCCTGAAGCATTGTTTCAACCTAGTATTATTGGATTAGATCAAGCTGGTGTGGTTGAAACCATTGGGGATATTGTCAACAGATTTGATTGTGATGACCAGCGTAAGATGATTAAGGTAAAAAAAAGTTATGTCTCAAATTTTCTCTTTATGAAATATGTTAAAGACTAATATTCTTTATTATTAGTCTATGTTTGTTACAGGTGGGCATACACAAACACCAGGACTTTTACCTCGATTAGAAACTTCCCTCCGATCTATATTACCATCAGACGCGCCTTTAAGAATAATTCATGCTAATGATCCGGTACTTGATGCATGGCGTGGTGCTGCATTATGGGCTAAAACAGAGGATTTTCACAAATATGCTGTGACTCGTCAAGAATATCAAGAATACGGCGGAGAATATTTAAAAGAACATAGATTTGGCAATGTATATAGAATATAATTTATATTTTATTATCAATAAATCTGGAAGATTAAATTTGTTTAGCTTTGTGATATGATTTATTGATTTTATCTCTAAAAAAAAATTTAATAGTAATTAGCTCAAAGCCTGCACAAGTTTTTATTAGAAAAATTCTAATTCATAGCAAACAGCGTAAAACTAATATTATAGTTTTAATAACCAGTTCATTTTTGGTATTATTGTAGTATCAATGTAAAGAATATATAGTATTCACTTATATAAAATAAATTACAATTTCTTTATTAAAATTTATTTAACTTTCCATCATTTCTTATTTTTCCCATTGTTTTTCTTTTTCTTCTTTCTTTTTACACTTGATTTTTCATCATCATCATCATCATCATCATCATTCTTAGCTGCTTCTTTTTGTAATTTTTCTAATTCCAGTAATTCTTTTCTACTAATGATAATAGTTTTTGGTTTTTTTGATAAAATTTCATTGTTATCATTTTTACTTTTCCCTCTTTGATAACCTAAAGTTCTTCTATGTTCATAACCAGGATATTGGTTTGGTATAAAATCAATTGTTTCTTTAATTGCTAATTGACCTGTTGATTTGGCTAATTTTTTTATATTCCATTGATTATACGGTTCACCTGTTTTCGTTGTTATATGTATTTCACCATCATTTGTATCTGAATAAAGAGATTTTGATGATAAAAATGGTATTGCTGAATTAAAAAATGCTTGTATTAATTTTTGATTTGATAATATATTTCTATCTTGATCTTTTATTCCCAATCCTATTATAATTAAATCACAAAGATTTAATTTATTTAATAAATAAATCAAAAGAAAAAAAAACAATATAGAAAATATAAATATATTGATTAAGAGGGATGAATTTACTTACCTGCATGAGGAAAATTAAATACAATCTTATCAAATCTTTTATCTTTTAGTAATTTACATTTTTCTAATTGTGTAGCATCAACTTCGTAAATTACTTGACCACCAGATTCAATAAAAGATTTTATATGATCTTTTGCATCATCATATTTTTCGTTTAATATTTTTTCAGAATCAAAACATGTCGCTGTAATGAAATGACCTGTATGAAGAATATTTTTAGCTAATGAATGTGCAAAACTGAAATTTCCTATAATATAAAAGCAAAAAAAAAAGATTAATATTTATAGGTATGGAGATATAATTTTCATGTATTATATTACTCACCTTCTCCTAATAATAGTATTTTATCTTCAGATTTATATGGTGGTGGTGGCGGTGGTCTAATAAAAGTTGGTTTATTCTTATTTTTTGGTTTTGAATATGGGTGTGATAATGAATTTATTTTGTCTCTGTACTGTTTCTCTTGCTGAAGTTTTAATAATGAATTTTTTAATTTGCGTTTGACTTTTGGCATGGTTTAACATTGAAATAATTTATCTTCGAGATTTTTTGATTCAAATTATCGATGTTACACATTATTCGTTATCACATGATCTTAAGTTTTCGCAAAAAATTACTTTATTGAGAAATTATATATGTATATTTATTAAAAATTGTATTACATTTGCAATAAAAGCAAGATTAATATGCTGCTATATAGCAAAAAAAATACAAGAACATAATAACATGTATAATTTTAAATGTCGACATTGGAATCGCGTCTTTTTACTACTTTCTGAAAGAACGATATCTTGGTTTCTTGGCTTGTTCGACATTCAAGACAATACCGTTGACCATGACAGCACCTTCACTTATAGCATTATGATACGCGGTTGGAGAAGAGAAATTCGCAAAAGCACAGGACTTTGCAAAATTAAATTCGGTGACCATGTAAATTTATTTACGAGTCAAAGATGAAAAGAAGAAAATAATTTAAAATTGATTTATACCTTCCCGGGAATAAAATCAATGTTATTAACTGGACCAAATGACTTTTCAAGGCATTGCTTCAACGATCCTTTA
This sequence comes from Glomus cerebriforme, assembly GCA_003550305.1. Lineage (NCBI taxonomy): Eukaryota > Fungi > Glomeromycota > Glomeromycetes > Glomerales > Glomeraceae > Glomus > Glomus cerebriforme. The sequence goes on along the minus strand of QKYT01000368.1, from coordinate 12,966 downwards.
TCCACTTGGTTTGTCAAAGGTCCAATATAAGTGCGATAATAGTTTCGATTAGCTATGATCAATTAAAAACGAATGAATGATGAATTTCGTTTTGAATTAAGAAAAAAAAAATATATTTTTTAATCACAATTTTCACGAGAAGCAGCCGATACGGGCTCACTAGTAGTATTACTAGTAGCTACGGTAATCTTTTGACCACGAGAAAAATCTTGAATAAGATCGTTTTGAAATTGGACGATTTTTTGATATTTTGCAATAATTGCTTCTTTTTGCTCAAGTTGAGCTCTATAAGAAATACACTTGAAACAAGGTATTTCTACGGACATATTTTTTTTATCGATTACGATTCGAAAGAATATAAATTGTAAGGAAAAAGAAGATATTTTTTGCTCGTAGTTTTTTTATGAAAAGGGAAGTACTTTTTACGAATAGACGAAAAAATGAAAGAGACGTCTTGAGAATATTAATTAAACTAATTCATTACGTATTAAATAAAAATTAAATAAAATTTCGTTGATAGATTCTTACTTTAAAATGATGTTATTTTTTTTAATAAATCATTATATAATTAGTAATAAATTTTACTCGAATCAATCATCAGATATCATCTATGTGAGTAATATGAGTCAAATTTTTTTTTTTAAAAAAAAAACAAAATCGTGGCTAATCAGTTTTATAAAACGTGACAATGAAAATTTGTTTCTTGTAATATTTAATTAATTACCTTCTTCGAATGGAATTTCTTTAGGAATTTCTACGATTGGTCCATTACGAATATAATGTTCATATTCAATTAAAATTTTTCCTCTTTCGTTGTTAATGAACGATCTAATCTATAATTATTAAATCATCAAATAATTTGAGTTAAATATCTTTATATCAAGATTAATAGTTTTTGCTACAGATGAATAATTAATCACAATAAACAGCAAATTTTGTATGATTAACATAACCTAATTGAATGTAGTTAATTTTAAACGATTTATTTTAATATCATTATTATATTTTTTACATTTTAGTAATTTAATAAATCTTCGGTCCATTCTTTTTTTTTTTGCAATGATTATTGAATTTTTACAGAAAATTAGTTTATCCGCATAAGTTCTTTTCAAATTCTGCTCGAATATTTTCATGATCTGTTGGACGAAAAAGTTCGTAAAACTGTTAAAACGACGTTCATAATCTGCAAAATTTCAAAGCTTAGATACAACCTATTTAGGCGTAGTAAATTTTCTTTCGAGAATTCTCAATTCCGCATATAGTAATATTCTAATGAAAATAACAATTCTGCATTAACTACCATATGTATTGATTTTTCATATGTACTACCAACACGGCAACCGCCAATTATTGCCAATGGAGATTGTAGCTAAGATTTCCGAACGATTTTTTAATCTATAAATTTCACTAACTAATTTTATATTAATCATTTATAGTTTGTGTTCATTTGATTGTTACTAATAATAAATGATCCCCTTTTTTTTAGTAGAGTACCATTGTAAACCCATATAAAGACATTCGATTTTAAAATAATAAAAAAAAGGTTTTTTTTTTTTCCTTTGAATGAAAAATTTTTTGAATCTAATGAAATAAAAAAAATAAAAAGAANAAAAAAAAACTAGATAAAAAAAATTTATTCGCATATTATTTAGAATTTGTAATTTAGAAAGGAAAAAGAAAAATGTCAGGATACGGACAAGGACAAGGAGGATACCCACCACCACCACCTCCACCACCACCAGTGGGAGGAACATATTCACCATATAGTTTTTCTCCTCAATCATCTTCAACTTATCCTAATGGTCCACCATCAAATTTATATCCACCTCAACCACTTGCACCATTTCCTAGACAGGATTCTTCTTCTAGTGACTTTTCTTATAATAATACTATTAATAGTAATACAGGAACTGAATTTATGCCAACACCACATCATCAACAATCAAGTTCTTCTACGTCATCGGAATTTCCACAACAAATACCAGGTTCAACTATTTCTTCACAAAATAATTCAGGTCAATTTACTGTAGAAATAATACAAACTCAACAAACTCAACCTGAATCACAAATACATGTTGGTGAAGTTCCAATTATACAACCACGGCGTTATAAACAACAACAAGTTAGATTGGACAATGGACATTTTGTTTATAATTGTCCTGTATCTACTAAATTAACAACTTCAGTTCCACGGAGAGGTGAAGAAGAATTTGATAAAGTTAGATATACTGCTTGTACATGTGATCCAGATGATTTTCAAAAAGAAAAATATGTACTTAGACAAGAGATTTATAAAAGACATCAAATTGAAATATTTATAGTTATCACAATGTATAATGAAGACGCACAATTATTTGCACGTACATTTTATGGAGTTGTGAAAAATATTCATAAATTATGTAAACGTGATAGATCACGTGTTTGGGATAAAGACGGATGGAAAAAAGTTGTTGTATGTGTTGTATCCGATGGATATGAAGAAATCAATAAAACTACGAAAGCTTATTTAGCAGCTATAGGAGTATATCAAGAAGGAGTAATAAAGAAAGAAGTAGACAATAAATCTGTGACCGCACATATTTTTGAATATACTTCTCAACTTTGTCTTGATCCCGATATGAAACCAGTGGGAGAGAAAGTTGATTATACACCAATTCAAGTCTTATTTTGTCTTAAAGAAGAAAATACAAAGAAAATCAATTCTCATAGATGGTTTTTTAATGCTTTTGGTAGAAACCTAAATCCAAACGTTTGTATTTTATTAGATGCTGGTACTAAACCTGGTGGGAATTCTATTTATCATTTATGGAAAGCTTTCGATATGAACCCTTATATTGGAGGTGCTTGTGGTGAAATTATTGCAATGAAAGGAAAACACAGAGAAAATTTACTCAATCCTCTCGTAGCTGCTCAAAATTTTGAATACAAAATGTCAAATATTTTGGATAAACCTTTAGAATCCGTATTTGGTTATATTACTGTATTACCTGGTGCCTTTTCTGCTTATCGTTATGCCGCGTTAGCGAATGAAAAAGTTCATGGTACAGATGAAGAAGTTGGTCCATTAGCTTCTTATTTTATGGGTGAAAAACTTCATGCTCAGAAACTAATTGGTTCTGATGGAAAAATAAAGGATGAAAAAATCAAAACTGGTTTATTTGAGGCAAATATGTATTTAGCAGAAGATCGTATTCTTTGTTTTGAATTAGTTTCAAAAAGAAATGCTTCTTGGGTATTACATTATGTTAAATCAGCTTATGCTGAAACAGATGTACCTGATGATATAATTGAATTAATTCGTCAACGTCGCCGTTGGTTAAATGGAAGTTTCTTTGCTAGTCTTTTTGCTATTTCCCATACTTTTAACATTTGGAGAAGTCGTCATACAGCTTGGAGGAAAACACTATTATTAATTGAAATGTTCTACCAAACTTATAATTTAGCTTTTTCTTGGTTTGCATTGGTAAGTTATATATCGATATGAAAAACAAGTTTGATCTACTAAATAAGATTTGTATAATGATAACCTGCTCTATTTTAGGGGAATCTTTATTTAACGTTTTTTATTTTGGGAAATTCGCTTGCAACAGATGAACAGGCTATTAGTGGTCTCTGGAGTAAGACAGCTGGAACAATTATATTCAGTTTTTTGAAGTATATTTATATAGCGTTAATTATTTTCCAATTTGCATTAGCTTTGGGTAATAAACCGAAAAGGTAAATTTCATGTTTATACTCATTAATTTTATCATTAATGATCCTCTAATTTTAATTACAAACTTATTGAAACCTTATAGTGCAAAATGGGCATATGTATTTTCTACAGTATTTTTTGCGGTTTTAATGGTATATATGTTATTCGCGGCAGCATGGATAACTTATAAAGGAGTTACAGCTTCAAAAGTGCAGCTGAATGGTCCCGATGTAAATACTGTGAATAGTATTTTTAATGATTACACTTTTAGAAATGTTATAATATCATTAATAAGTACATATGGATTATATTTTCTTGCTAGTTTCTTATTTTTTGAGCCAGGTCATATGTTCCATAGTTTTTTGCAATATATGTTATTAGTACCCTTTTATGTTAATGTTTTAAATGTTTATGCTTTCTGTAATATTCATGATGTTAGGTAAGTTAAGGGAAACGTGAAAGGATTTTTTTTTGAAAAAAAAATCAATAATTAACGACGTTTTCCTTTCCTCTTTTTTTTTTAGTTGGGGAACAAAAGGAGAACCTAAGAAAAAAGAACATGATGAAAAAGATAAAGTTGATGTAAAAGAAGGTCAAGATGCTACAGTATCCATGCCGGAAAATATTGATGAAGAATATGAAAAAGTACAAGATTTATTGGATCCAAAAAAGCAAGAGATTTTAAAAATACAAGAAAAATCAAGACAAGAAGAGAAAGAGAGAAACAAGGAATACACTAAGGAGGAAATAAAAGAATTACAAAAGAAATTAGAAGAAGCACAAAAAGAAAAAAATGCGATGTTTAGAACTTATCTTGTGTTCTCTTGGATGATTTCAAATGGTATTTTAATTGCTGTTATAACTAGTTTTAGTCCTACTTTAGAGGTCTTTACTTCAGAACAAAAGGGTAACTTTTATTTTGCTTTTATACTTTGGAGTGTTGCTTGTTTAGCTGCTTTCAGATTTATTGGTAGCTGTATTTATTTAATATTTAGGTTATTTACTGAAAGTATATTTGATGGTCTTATTAAATAAGATCTTTTATTTTAAGAGAGAATGGGGGGCTATTAATTAATTATTGTAATAGAAATGGACATCATAATTGTAATTTTAATAAAATAACAATGGATTTATTTTTAATATATTGCAGTATTTTTTTTTTTTTTCTTTTCTTCAATGGCGCAGAACCTGTAAGTGTGAACTAAATATTTTGTACATAATGAATCGATAGAAAGTTGCTCTGAAATGCTAGGAAATATTTTGAATTTTTGAACAATGATTTTGTTATTCGCAGAATCTGTTAACCAATCCGAATATGTGGTCAGTTGGTTTGATATCAGGTGAGTATGCAGATCAATAAAAAATTTTTTTCTAACTACGAATTCTTTTTTGATCAGTTTACGTCGAATGAACTGGCCTTGTCTCTTAAGAAATGTCTGAGACAAGTGGTGACTTTAACTTGGTAATTCCCAAGAACGTGCAATGTTTTGTTGAAATAAATTATAGATTAAGCGAATCTAATAAATAAATATAACGTATTTAAAAAAGCTAACAACAATAAATATAAAAGGTGAGGAAAAATTTGAGGAATTCAGTGATTGTTCGAGTAAAAAAAGTGAAACAGCTTCAAAAGCTGGCCAAAGAACTACTGGAAGCGATGATGAATTAAACGAATTGAGTAATAGACGTAAAAGGTAAATATTTTTTAATCTTAAAATTTGAAGTTTATTTTTGGAAAATTTATCGAGAATTATAAATTTCTTTTTTAAGTCTTGCCGCTTTGGCTACATCACATCATCATGTTGGTGCGCATTTAAAATGTATCAGACCTACTGAGGATATTTTTAATCCTGAAGATCCTAAAATACGCGAGGTAAAACTTTGAAGATTCTAATCTCGTCAATTCGTATATTATTGATGCTGATATTTTTGATTATAATAGGATATAATTCGTATGATAGTTCAATATCTTTCGGATGAAGGATATACTGCATCAAAAATGACTGTCCATGATGAGGCGAATGTGAAATGGCATGAGAGAGAAGAACGCGTCATTGAAGTTAAGCGTTTGAAGAAAGCGATCCTTGGTAATATTGATGAGTTTAATTTCTATTGAGATAAATTGTTGCTTGCCGAAACTCCTCCCTATTTTGGCAAGTTTTAATATAGTTCACCAGGTTTGTTAGTAAGATTTTAATATGGTTTGACATTTGGCATTGTTGAAACCTAGGAGTTTCGGCAAGCAATCTTAGATTGTAAAGATTTTTACAATTAGCTATTTCTATGTGCTAGATGGAGATTGGGCAGAAGTTGAAAAACTGAGTGCTAATCCTTTGGTGAAAAATCAAAAAAGTTTTTTATACGCTGTGTACAAACAACAATATCTTGAATATATTGAGTATCAGGAGACTCAAAAGGTAAGCTACAAGTTAAATATTTTCTTTTAGTCACGTATAGCAAGTAAATAATTTTTTGTATTTAGGCTTTCACGTTTCTTAACAGAAGACTGAAACCACTTGAACTTTATCAAACAACGCCAAATGAATTTAAAGACTTATGTTATTTGTTAACTGCAAAAGCTGTTCATGATGCACCTTCATTCAAGAGTTGGGAAGGAATTGGACCAGCAAGGTTTTGTATTTTGAGTACAAATTTTCTCAATATTGGCATAATAATTAATCATTTTTTTTTAATAATGATTTAGGGAGAAATTAGTTGAACAATTCCAAAATATGCTCAATTTTGAGAATACAGATAAGGATGGTATGCATCAGATCTGAGAATTTTTTTTTTAACCAATTTTGTTGGAATTTTTCTTTGCGTATTTTCATCGTGTTTGTGGAAAAATAGCAGAAACATTCAATGATTTCTCACCGAGAAAGGTTCCGTGTATGTGCCCCCCAATCGACTTCTTACACTACTTCGGCAAGCTGTTGCATACCAAATTGAATTTTCTCGATATCATCCACGCGTAGCCCCACGCGTAAATACCTTATTACAAGACTATACCAGTTTCGTAATACCGAATGCAGTACGTGCAACTTTGGTTGGGCATCATGGCAATGTTAAATGTGTAGAGTTCATTGGAGAAGAAGGACGAGAAATTGTTAGTGGTTCAAGGTAAAATGTTAAAAAAATTTGCTTTTTTCAAAACCTGCATTCTAACCCTTTTTTATTTATATATATTATAGTGATAATACGCTAAGAATTTGGGATACTGAAAGTTCAAAAGAAATTGGAATTTTGGAAGGCCATGAATCCCGAATTTGGGATGTTTCATCAAATAAAAATGGTTCATTGGTGTCAAGCGCTAGTGGTGATGGAAGTATTAAGGTTTGTAAATTATTTTTGTTCGTTCAATAATTAATTTATGGTAAGTTCACCTCTAAATTAATAAAATAAATAGCTTTGGGATATGAAGACAAGTAAGCACAGTTGTATAGCTTCATTTTCTGAAAGCTCTAGTGATGTGTATTCCGTTAAATTTCATCCCGGAGATGTAAGTATTTTTTTTTTAAAAAACGTAATTAATATTTAAATTAAATAATTCTAATTAATATTATGTAAAAGAATCATATTGTAACAGGCGGCTATGATAAGATTATAAGACTTTATGATGTTTCAGCAGGCCGATTGGTAAAAACTTTTACGGGTCATCAATTATCAGTATCCAAAACCATATTTAATCCATTGGGTAATTTAATAGTTAGTGGGTATGTATTGCAAAGATCACTATTCATTAGATTTATTCTCAATCTCATCTTTTTTCTCTCTATTAAAAGCTCAAAGGATAATACAATAAAATTTTGGGACATTGTATCAGGTTTATGCATAAGAACAATTTCTTCACATTTGGGTGAAGTAACTTCTGTGGCAATGAATTCTAGTGGAACTTTATTATTAAGTAGTTCTAAAGATAATTCTAACAGATTATGGGATGTAAGGATGGTAAGTAATGAACATGAATAAAATCTGACCATTTTTCATGGAAACCTTTATATAATATTATGTATTTAGGTTCGTCCTATAAGAAGATTAAAAGGACATCAAAATACTTCAAAAAATTTTATTCGTTCTTGTTTTGTAAATAATTCTTTAATTGCTGGAGGTTCAGAGGTAAACTATCATATAAAATTTTTTCCTTATTCTTTATAATTAAGAGGAATCATTTTTTTGACATTTATTTAATAGGATGGAATCGTATATATTTGGGATCAAGATACTGGTGAAGTCTTACAGAAATTAAGAGGTCATACGGGAATGGTCTATAATGCCGTTTGGAACCAAAAACAAAGTTTATTTGTTAGTTGTAGTGATGATAAAACTTTAAAAACTTGGTGGTATGATGAAAATATCCCTTTAGAATTATAAAATAATAAAATAGCTGCAATTTTTTTTTTTTTATATTATTTATAAAAAATATGTATTTCTTACTATTCTCATTTATAAATTTTTTATTTGCATGATTATTGAAAAACAGTCTTTCATAATTATATAATAACTATTTATTATAATTTTTATGATATTGAAAAAATATTAAGTGGCATTGATATATGGATATTCTTTAACCCAATGTTTTGTCCCAAATTCACATCAATCATGTGGCAGCATGTTATCTTGAAGATTAATTATTTATTAAAAAATAGTAGCAAATTGTAATAAACATATTAAATATGATATAACTGATAATAATAAAAATCACAATAAAGGAAGGTTGGTTTTACAGTAAAAAAAAAAAAAATAATTATGCATGTATAATATAATCCTTCAAACCAATTTTCTTTTTTTAAGAAAAATCTCTTTTTTTGGGAATTATCTAAAGTGGGACATGTAATTTACAAAAATACAAATTTATAAATTATTTTTGAACTAATCATAATATAAACTTAAAACTTTTGGAATAAGTATATTTTAACCTGTACTTAAGAAATAAAGTAGATTAAAAATACTGGTTTTAACTTTATATATGAACAAATGAACTTTGCTGATCATATTCAAAAATAGATAAATTAATTTTGACAAAAATGAAAAAAATCAAATACAGTCATCCTTCTATATAATCACACCTCTTAGGACTGAAAAAAAAGGTATGATTATAAAAAACCTATATGATGTGATTATAGAAATAAGATTGCTTACCAAAACTAGAAGGTTTCGACAGAATGCCATATACGAAACTGCCGAAACTAGTTTTGCAAAATTATCAAAAACTGCCAAAACTGCGAAACCTATCAAAATCAAAAAACTGCCAAAACTTGCCAAACCTGTTTTGGTGTTTTGGCAATACTTTTTATATGATTTAATTAAAGTTTCAGCATTTAAATTAATTTATAAAGCACTGGACCTTTGATTATAAGTATATTCGTAGAATATAGTAAATGCAAAAAAAATGATTGCTTGAGATAGAATAATTACTTTGTATTATCATAATATTTAGTAAATAATTTTATTTTTTTATTGTCAAAATTAAAATAATGTAATAACAATAATTGATAAATAACAAAATTTAATTATAATATAATAAAGGGAAAATTTATTCCTCACCTCGAGTAAGATCAATATTCCTCACCCCATCACGTGATCATATAATGATATATAATGTTAATGATTGCATTTTAAATTTTTTCCAAAAATGCGTCTTTAATATTATTACAAAAAAATTCATAACTCCATAACCACTTGAACTAGCCTCATGAAAATTAATATGCAATTATTTTCATGCCTGCTAAACAACTTTACTTAAGCTTTCATTACTTATTTTCTTTGGCCAAAGTGTTCAAATTATGCTTGAAAGTAAAAAAACAAAACACGTTTTTAAAAGTATTTTTACAAAAAAATTCATAACTTCATAATCACTTGAGCTAGCCTTATGAAAATTAATATACAATTATTTCCATACCTGCTGAACAATTTTACTTAAGTTTTCTTAGCTTGTTTTCTTTGGCCAAAGTATTCAAAATACACTTGAAAGTAAAAAAACAAAACATGTTTAAGTATTTTTACAAAAAAAATTCATAACTCCANAACCACTTGAGTTAGCCATATACAAGTATTTNCATACCTGCTNAACAATTATTTTAAGTATTTTTCATCTATTTAGTTTAACTAAAATAACAAAATTGTGTTGTGAAATNTCTATACAATATGAAAAGCGTGTTTGTTGAAATTATAAAATATAACTTTATGATAAAATTTTACACAAGTTCTAAACCACTATTGAAAAAATATTTAGCTTTATTAATTAATGAAAACTTCTAAAATAAAATTTTAAAACAAAAAGAAAGAAAAGAAAGAAAGGAGAAAAAGATTTGAAAAGTTTATTATCAGAATGATAAACAAATAAACATTGTTTAAAGGTGATGCTAAAAATGGAAATGTGATCAGGAGGTGAGTAATATTGATCTCACCCCGGGGTGAGAAATAAATTTTCCCTATAATAAAATAAAAATAAAAATTTTAATGTCTATAATATCTTCTATGTCAGGATCCATTTCTCCTTCTATTTCTTTTTCTACTATCTCTACTTCTTGATCGATCCTAAAAAGAGGATCTTCTTTCCCTTCTTTCTCTTCTTAGAGATCATGATTCGTGACCTGTACTGATATTTATATCGACAGCGATCATGTACAGCATTTTGACATCTGTATTCCCGTCTAAACAAATCTAAAATCTAATAAAAAATGTAAATAAATGGCCTAAATAAAATTTAATGATACTTAATAATAATTACCAGTCTGCAGCCAAAATTCATCATTCATATCACTAAAATATGCTCGATCAAAACTGTTAGGGTTTGTAAGAAAGAAATTCTTTCTTATTATTATTTGTTATTCTTATAAGGTTTTCATAACCTCTTTTGAAGACATTTTATTTTGTATGGTATTGTTTGGGTATCACTACAAAGCCAGTTGCAGCAAACATCCTATTTGCTATTAATATTCAGGCATTACCGTGATGATAATTTGCAATTCTTTCAAATTGCTGATGTAGGTTTCTCCTTTTTGCAATTAATTGTTCAGCAGCATTTATTGTTCATTGAAATACTGCCAATGTCAGTGAATTATAAGGTACTATTGCTGCCATTTGTTTATCTTATAAATTTAATTTGAAAATTAAAATATAATTTGGTTTTTAGTTGCAAAAAAATATTCTGTATTTATATTTTTGAGAATATCATAATTTTAAAATTCATTATAATATTTAATACATGAACTGATAAATATAATAACATTCTACATAATTAAAGTATTTGTAATTTAATAAATGCAGTTTTGATTTTAATATAATAAATTTTTTTTTTTTGTTCTGATATAATAAATTTAATTAATGCAGTTTTTAAAATTTTTTGATCTAATGTAATAAATTTAATTAACAAAGTCCTTAAAATTTTTTAATCTAATATAATAAATTTAATTAACAAAATTCTTAAAACTTTTTGATTCTAATATCCTTATTCCTTAATTAAATTGCACAGTTTTAAAATATAAATGTAATATAATTGAAATTACAATTGTACCTGTATAATTTTTTTTTTTTTTAAACCTCAAGCGTGTATTGCAATTTTATTAATGATTATTCAAAAATACACCATTAGCACACTATTGTAATACAATAATACATGTTACTCTTATTTGATTAAAGTCATCATATCTACCAAAAGGTACGCACTTTCTCTATTGCAGGTGAGTAGTAAATCTGTCAGTTACCTATCCAGAAAACCCTCCTTAGGCATTTATACGTGCCTGCAGTCTTGGAGAAGAGCAGAAGGCCTGACAAAGTTACTTCATACCTACCGGTGAAGCAAGGTGGGAAAGAAACTGCTATTCCACACTGTATGGTACAATTCCATATGTATCCAGTCTGAGAAGTCTCGCCTTGCCCATTAAGAATGGAGTATTTAGAAGGATACCTTTGCCTCGCAGTAAAAACTACCACTCTTGTTAATGAAATTTTATATACTTTTTTTAACGCTATTTTCTCTAATCTACTAACTTCCTTCCTATCCAACCCTATACATACTTCCTCTCCTAATGATTCCACGCCTGGACCTCCAATACTATTCACCTATCTTCCATCATTCTAGAACAAGATCATCTATGTCCTACCCTCCTTACCCAATGATCCTTCAGGTTACCTAAATCTCTCCTCAAAATAGGTGTGATCTTCAAACCAGCTTGAAATATTGATAACTTTCTACAGGCCGGATGCTGGTGCCAGTCTCCAGAAGGACATCAAGAATAAAAATGGTAGGCTTTCCGATGGCTTCCAGAACTTGGTTACAGGCATACTTTGGATTCCAAAATTGCTCACAACAACTGGATCTCTGCTCCTATGCTTTATAGGCAATTCCTTCACATTTGATCCAGCAGCCTTATAAAGTTAATTACATGTATTTGGCATAAAGCTAGTACTAACAACGCAAGTAATAATATCAGCTGATGAGGTAGGAAAAACATAGGTGGAACACCAACGCTAATAATGACCAATTCCTGACGAAGTTTCCAGTATACAAAAATAAGAAAGGAGTGAGCAGATAAAATTTTCTTCAACTATCCAATCAAATTCAACACCTTCAGGGCATACAAAAGGGATCACCATCTGTGAAACTAAACTAAAGGGAATGTAATAACAATGGGAACTAATCACATAACAGTGATCAGCTGCAGATCAATTTTTGGATACCCCCACTCCCCCATATAAAGTAGCGAGTTTGAAGAAGAAAACAGCTTTGCTACGCCTTTCCAGGAACTACTCAGAGAGAGGTACCTACAAGTGACCAGAAAATGAAAACTAAATTAATAAACAAAAGACAACCAAACATCAAACCAGCTGGATTACTTTCTCCTATATCCAGAATACCAGAAAGAGCTCCCTTATTATCCAAGCCCATCCTTCAACTCTGTGAAAAGGTCTTTACTTCCAAAGAACCTTCACGCTAAGCTAACTTCAGGGTTCACCAGAAGCAGCCACAAGTCTTCTTCGCCATATTGTGCAAAAAAGAGAACCTGAGAATAAATTGTACCTGTATAATTATATGTTAACTGGACTTTAATCATGAATATTTTGCCCTGCATAATTACATTATGCATTTTTTAAATAGTTAATAATATTACATTATTTAAATCACATGATATTAGAATTAATTTTTATTGAATCAATTATCATAATTATTTCTCATTACTTTACTGAAATATCTAAAATTGAACGGCATCATAACGATATCATAATGATATCGTGATAACATCACCACGATTTTTTAAATAATAACGTAA
>QKYT01000367.1:83454-106853 GCA_003550305.1 Glomus cerebriforme | reverse complement strand
ATATATTTTTTGATAGCGAGATATTTTTAATAAAATTAAACTATTAGAAGCTTCGATTTTGAATTATTTAAATTCTTGTAAATTTTTTTTCAATAAAATCCTTTTGCGACGCATCATTTTGCAGTCACATCGAGAAATGTTTCGAAATCAATATGTTCCTCATAATAACTAACACAATTATATTAGACAATGATATAACACATTTAATATGGTTTCACAAGTGCCTTTAGCGATAAACGAAAGAACTTTCAGCACTAGTAAATATTGTTACTTTACCGCTATATTATATATTATATGTACACTTCCAGCGATTTTTATTTTTCTAGAGGATGATACAGCTGCTGCTAGAAATAAGGATATTTATGACGAAGATGAGGAGATGGCATTTGATGCAGAAAATGAAGAAGTAAGCGAAGATGATATCAAATCTGATACAAATGATAAATTCGATATAAATAATGAAGAGGGTGAATATGAGAGAATGATGATAGAATTTAATGAAAGTGATGATGATGATGATGATGGAGAAGAAACAAGCGAAGTTGATTCAAATGGAGAAGTAATTGTCGATCAACATCTCAATAGCGAACAAATGCTACATTCTTTTGGTGAATTTGCTCCATATTTCAAGAATATCACAGAATCATTGCTTTTTTGTTGGATGCAAAAATATCATATATGTAAGTTATATTCTTTCAAAACTTATAAATGATAACATAACTTACAGTAATTCTTTACTAGCTACCCAAGCATATGATGAACTAGTGGATATAATCCGTCATTCACAGTTCAAAAGCGAAGACATTATACCAAATAGCTGATGATTCAGAAAATATAGGCAGAGATTGCCTTTGCTCCCAATAAAATCTCACCAAATTAACATTTCTAGCAAGAAAANGCCATCAACGTCTAAAAACATTGGAGAAGCTTATTATTTGTCTATTACGGATATTATTTGTCACATTTTAAATAATCCTTCATTATTTAGCAAAATATACTTCAGATCGGGGCAAGAGGTCATAAAGAGCAAAGAACTTTGGCACAGGAATATATGGAAGGAGTCAGCAAGATTTGGTAAAGCATCTGTCATAATTGCTCAAAATGTATATAACTCTGGAGATTTTGTTATATACAAAGAATCTAGTGAAACTGAAGAAATGAGAAAATTTGGCCGAGTATTAGCTATCGTACAGCAAGATGACTAGCTAAAGGTTAAAATTCAACGTATTTTAATATATGAAGAATTACTGGGAAGTTTTCAAAGCACTAACTGAAAAGAAAGATCACAAGAAGGTGAAGTTTGGTTTCTAGATTGAGAAATAGATAATGCAATTATGAATATCAAATTGTAAACAATCGTTAGATGTGTATCGATTCTTATTCTTTATGATAACGCCACAAATGATCCTAATTCGATTAAAATTAGGGAAATTCTCTATAAGCATAATGGACATTAGAAGTTAAGACATGTCAAGTATTCATATCAACATTCTTTGGAATATGCACCATTAGAAGAACCAGAAACACATCTCCCAATCTACAAAATATTCATCGATGTATATTATGACAACTTTGGAATGTTCTGAAACATCTATCATTCGTTAGATGACGTTTATATTCAAATAGGTAACATGCTGCTTAGTGAAAGAATTCATCTTAAGAATCATTTTGTGCTAGTATTTGTTCCTTTCAGTGGTTCTTTGATGAATTTATCAAACCATTCATTACAGAAATGAAAGTATTAGAGAAAGGCAAGATTATGAACATCTAGGGGAATGAATGCATCGTAATTGCAAGCCTTGGAGATATTACGGCCAATTTGCCTTAAGGCAATGATATGGTTGGAGTAAAGCAACACGGTGCTAATAAAGGCTGCCAGACTTATAATGTAACAAAAGATTTATTAACAACTGATGGTCTTGATTTGCAATTAATTTCTCAGTATCATCATCAAACAGATAAACAATTTGAATTGATCTGTACTGCATCAACAAAAACAGAATGAGAGGAGATCGCTACAGAATATGAACTACGATTATATCTGCTGATACTAGACCAATTAAAGAGAGAGAGACATTTACAATCACCTCAAGATGTCTATCATCTTATGGCTGAAAAAGTGCTAAGGTTTCTCAAGATAACAATCAAAGCACTATCACCAGAGGGAAGAACAGAATTCACAAGGTCTTGAAAAGTTTTAAATATCCAAGAACATGGCATAAATTACCGAATCTGATATCTCATATAGATAGCTTTATGATGTCAGATTGCTCTATGGTTGACTATGATGATTCCATTTATTCTTAATAGGTTCACTCAACTATCGCATTTCAAAAAACCTGTTCTTACATCATTTCAACGCCAAACAGGAGTTACTTGAAGTGATTTTGCCATAAAATTTTGGGAGAAATGTTGGGTAGTAATGGCAAAATTAACGGCAAGTGTATTTAAAGATTCTTTTACAGAAGAAGAATATAATGAATTGCGCAAATACTTATATAATGAATAAAATTTTTATCACAGGTATTATTATTTAAATTATAACGCTAATTATTAAGTAATATATATCGCAATTAGAACANGAGAATCNAAGAAACTAAAAGAACAATTGAAATACAAATGAAAAGAGAAACATATACTCAAAATTCTATTGGGCATTTGCATATATAATTAAACAATTTATTTTATTAATTTATTACTTTTATTCATTTCGCACTGCTAATCTTAATTATTTATTCATTTACAAACAGGTGTTCAAAGATTTCAAGAATTTGCCAAATTTACATACCAACTTCCATCTACTATTACACACAAAGAATTATGCAACATTACTGAACACAAGCGTTAGAACGAAGGAGATGGTACACCGAATATTCAAGAGTATTGTACCCTGAATGAATTTAAAAAATGTGAGTCTGGATTTATTAAAACATTACACTATGTTATTTGCAATACGCCATTTATTAGATGGTAGCATAGATTTAAGATTATCCACATCGAACAGTGGATTTATGAACCTACCAAAACATTTACGACACTTGATAAGTGTCTGGTTTATTACGAAAGATAAAGTTAATACTATTAACAATGATGTAGGTGAAGGTATAGTATAATAATATAATTTGAAAAGTACTTATTGTAATAAATAATTTACTAACTAACAGTATTAAAGTTTACTCACCAGATAAATGAATTTCCAATATATCATTAAAGAAGCGTGTTATTCGAAGAAACATTAAAACATCTCTATTGTTAAATATCCAAGTAGAATTGAAACTAGCTTACGAAGATTTTGGAGACAATTCTGCGATACTTAACAGCACAGTTTCATTCTTTGAATATGCAAGTTTCATCTTTGAAAGAAAAAAGATGATACTGTTCTATGCCATTTGCATATCGGAGATGTTATATCAATTAATATTGAAAATGGAGATAATTTTGCGATTATAAGAGCAATATTCTGTTACCAAAAGAATGATTTTCAATTTGCGTTTGTTATCGTTGATTGGTTTGAGGAATTAAATNGAACGATGCTAAGTTGTCCAGTATACAGATTAAAAATGACAAACACTAATTGGCGAAAAGTTTTTTCTATTTGTTTAGTGAATGCGGTTAATGACGTACATTTTGTCTATGATTGTAAAAATGAAGAATGTATCAGGATCAATCATGATTCTAGAAATGATTTGTATATTCAAAATTTAAAGCTGTTTAATGTTATTGTTTATTATTTGCAATTTCAAAAATATATCTTTATTATATATTTATTATAAGTTTACTATACATTTACTATAACTTTAATATCAATTTACTATACATTTAATATACATTTAATATCAATTTACTATAACTTTAATATCGATTTACTATCGATTTACTATACTTAATATAACTATACTATAACTTTAGTACAACTTTAATATATATATACTATACATTTAAGATTTTGATACTTTATTTGTATGACCCGCTTAAATCAGGTGACTGTTTCCTTAATATGCATCAACTTTATATATACGATCGACTTAAACTTATGGTGATGATGTTAATCCATATCGGGACCAAATCTTGATTATAAGGTATATGATCGTTACCAAAATCCCAAACTGATGCTGGAATCCCAAATCGTTGCCAAAATCCCAAATGTTGCTGAAATCCAAAAATCCCAAATTTCAGTCATTTCCATATTGGAGATTTGGGATTTCGGCAACTTGTATATGTCGAAAGGTATTTGGAATTCGGCATATAGCTGAAATGTTTCAGCATCCAAGTTTAGTAAGAGGAAAGAGCTATCTATCAACGTAATTTATTTTCTAATATTTGTTTGTCCAACTTTGATTGTAATATCTATCATAGGAGTTATTGTAGTAAACAGTGATACTAATTGGAATCTTGAATTATAAATTTTCCAATTTTTGAATAATTTTTGCATTTGTTCCCTGCTGGTGGATATCGCTTAAAATACTCGCTCAAAAAAAAAAAATTAAAAGCCTTAACAAACACCCGCGATTCACAAAAAGTTTATTATTATTTAGCAAATTCGATTAATTTGAATAGTGCATATTGATTCTTTATAATATATATTAGGACTTGTCTTGTGGTTTCAATAGATGCTAAAAGTTNATCCATTTTGTGAAAGTTTNTCATTCATTAACTGAAACTTACTGTTCAAATTTGCTGTGTTATATATACGTCAAGTTCGTGAATGTAAGAACTTTCTTGAGTTTTTATAACAACATGTTTATATGAAATCATGTGGGAGGAAAATTTTTGCTTATCCTAGCCATGTTTAAACTAACCTAGTTGATGATAATTTAAAATTTATGCTGCAACAAATATATTTATGAATCGCNTTTTTATTTAAAAGATGCTTGATTTTAATGTCTTTATCGAAAAATATNAAGCAATAAAGCAGTTATAATACAATAACTTTAGTTTTATTCATAATACTTATTTTAATCATGATTTTAAACAATTAAATTCAATATCACGTATATTCATCTAACTTATTAAACTACTTTCTTTATAATTTGAAATATCCTTTGTATCTCTAATTTACTTTGTTGTTTACACTAAATAAAATTATTTTCTTTGAATCACCATTTTCAAATACAAATATTTCAATATTAGAACAAAATGTAGGTCCATATTCATCATGATAAACTGTCCATATCTTTCAAATGACTGAAGATAGGATCTTTAAAGTTATCCTTCTTATTCTTTAAGAAAAATATAAACTATCTTTGACTATGCCAATTTTACTATCGTTAACCTTTCATATCAAATGATTATATCTATAATTTTTTCTGTTCCTTGTACTTCAATGAATGTAACAGTATAAGGTATATTATCACATAATGTATCCGTCTTTGTTTCCTCGCTCTAATAATAATTGAAATTCAAATATTCTCTTGCATAAGCGAATTTAATTTTAGCATCGATTATATCGATCCATCTTGAAATTGAAGAAACAATATTCATATTAACATTATTTGAACAATAACCCATCAATATTTCCATATCTAAGGGAGCAAATATTATCATTTGGGTTACTATTATTATCCAAATAAGAATCTAACAACTTGAGTTTTAATGGGTTAAATTAAAAGCTTTCATGAAATGAAAGTGAAATTAAGTGATTTGAATATTTTTAATGATGCATTCTGTACAAAATTGTTGCTTTTTCATATGGATGTCCAATCTATTAGTCTTTTCAAAGTTTGTTATCTTTTTGCTCCTTTCAGTACTATTCAGAAATCTAATTTACCATATTTCAATAAAATTATTTTTTTGTTGTTTGTCTAATTTTACTCATAATTGAATTTCATTTTCAAAATAATTTATATATGTCTCTTTAATTTGTCTTATCCAATTCTTATATTTTCTTTATCATTTTGTTTACTTTCTTTCACTCATTATGTCCATCTCAATGTGTACTATTTTGTGCTTTTCACTAATAGGAATATCATTACTTGTTTTTTGAGTTAAATCACAAAAGAGGAAATTATAGTCTAAACAAAACCAACCATTTAGGAGAGACTCGACCATTAGACCTTGCCTGATATGAAGACTTTATATACAGTATAAGGAAGCTAAAAAGGGAATTTAAAGGAGGTAGGTTTTAAAAAGGATTATAGAGATGAAAATACAATTAGGATAAATTAAGAAAATTAAGACCAAAATTAATAATAATACAACAATAAATTAAATAGATGAGTCACATCACGCAATTTTCTATTTTTATACTTTTATGTATGCATTACGCAACAATGATTTACTACATTTTTTTTCTAGTATTCAAAATGAGTATACAGTAAAGTATTATGGTATTATATTGTATGAAAGGTAAGGTACAATCAATAATATACAGGTATGAATGGGCATGATGCTAATCATACTAGTAATTTAATTATTAATTTAATATTTTTAATATTGATGTTATGATTTGGTAATAACTATGATAGTTAAGATTAACAATTAAATATTATTAAGGATGACAATAAAGAAATTGTTCATGATCTTGAAATCGAAAAAAGATGAATTGCATTAGAGGAGAGAAAGTTGCAACTCAAACAAAATGAAATTGACTTAAAGCTAAAAGAAATGCAACTTAAAAAGATGGAATTGGAAATGAGCAGATAAATAGAATTAATGATAAATAGTTCAGAAATTTTTCTATAAAAATGGCAATTTAGCATAATTCAAATTTAGATAGTAATCTTTTGCATATTTGATAACAATTACAAATGCATAATATCAATCAAAATTTGTATATAGCAAATAAAGTGAATTCAGCAGTTTTATTATATAGTTCGTAAATTACAATAAAAATCTCAATATTTTAGACTATTTAAAAGTAATACATTATAATCATTTTTCATTTTATAAACTGTTTATCTTTGCTTTTAGTTGGGTGACTTCAGCTTTGTCTTTAATTATCAGCTGACCGCTTGTGTAAATTTTAATGATATTATAGGTATGATCCTTTGTAATGTAATTTCATATCATACCTGTAACTTTAGTAGTAGTAATATATACTACAGACAGAATAGGTATGATATGATTAGTAAATGAATTATTATACTGGCAAATTAGTGATCATAACTGTAAATATATAACCATACCGTAATGGTATCAACAAATCATAACGTAACTATTTAAATAATACCGTTCAAAATGAATCATAATTCGTGACTAATGCAAAATCTGCTAATATTTTGTAATACAACAGATTTATAATATTTATAATAATTTTTTTTACACAAACTATTGGGTAATTTAATTCTATTCTTTTAAATTTTATTTTATGTTCAACTTTACCATTTTTATTTTTTAACGATTAATAATTCTTATCATGTGACAACCAAATTGGGTAATCAGAAATGCCATGCTGCATCGTGCAACAAAAATTTATTTTAAACAAAATCAGTAATGTCAGATAGTAGTGATAACTAAAAGACTTTAATTATTATATTGATTTGCTAAATAATTCAATTGCCGAAGAACATATCAAATAATATGAATACCTGAATTTCAAAAACATTTAACAAATAGAAAAAAAACTCATATTGAAATGTTGTTCGTGTTAGTTGGTACATTTCTGATCTTTTTTTTTTGTCTAAAATCCTTTAATGATGATAAACAAACTATTAAAGAAGTTGTAAAAAGAGGTACAATACAATAATTGTAATTAATTAAAAGTTTATTAAATAAAAAACTAAAGGTTTATTGCTTTATAATTTGCCAGTTAAGAGTGTATATGATAGAGGTTAGAACCGGTTGTGTATTTTGCAAACTGGGTTTAAACGAATCGAATCGGGTCCAACCCATTTTAAACTGGTTTTATACAAACCGGTTGCGCGCATCCGAATTATGAAATTTTCCTGTGAAATTACCGTAATTCACCAAATACTAATCATAATTATTTTTAATAAATATATATATTATAAGACATTAAAATTATTATGAAGAATTATGAAGAAATTATTATGAGGAATTATGGGAAATTATTATGAGATATTATGAAATTATAAAATTATTATGAGAAATTATTATAAGATATTATGAGAAATTATGAGAAATTATTATGAGAAATTATTATGAAATTATTATGAAGAATTATGAGAAATTATTATGAGATAATGAGAAGTTATTATAGTTATTATGAGATATTTATGAAAATTATTATAGAAATTATGAGAAATTATTATGAGAAATTATAATGAGAAATTGAATTTTATGAGAAATTTGAGAATTATTGAGAAATCATGAGGAATTATGATAAATTATGATAAATTATTGTAATTATAAAAAATTATGATAAATTATTGAAACATAATAAATCTACATAATTCGGGCCGGGTAAATGCTAACTCTATTAATAATCACGCGAGTCAGCACTATGAGTTTGGCCCGAATTACGTCGGCATACCTAATTTCCTTATTTAGAAATTCTCATAATTCTGGCAAGAATTACGCTCATCAACCGGTTTCAGCAATCGTTTTAAATTCAAACCGGTTTGGTACATCATGAAAATATTGTAAGGCTATATGGAATCATGAAAGTAGAAGGTTGGTATTAGAGATACTTTTTAATCTTAGAATTTGCAAATGGTGGTACGCTAAATACTTATTTAAATGAACATTTTAACGACTTTATTGGAGTGACAAGTGAAACTAACGAGTGCTGTAGAATTGAATTTTTGCATTATTCATTGTGATGGCGTTGATGAGAATGTATTAATTTAGCATATTTATATTATTTTAATCAATTTGCTTTGATAGAGATTAAATATATTAATGAATACCTTTTTTTCGTAATTAAAGCATGCGAACAATATACTTATACATCAGAAAAATATTAGATTAACGGACTTTGGTTTATCAAAAAAAAATTTCTTCACATTTAATTTTTCATAATAACAGATAAGGCATAAATTTGATATTTTATATCTAAAATATTGATGTAAATAAATTAAAACGCAGTTTGACTAATAAAGTAATTCTAAAGAACCAATGATAAAAATTAAATCATTTTAAATTTTTTTTTTGGAGACTTCTAATAAATCAAAATCCCACCATTGACTTGCCTAATATTGCAGATAGATACTTTAAATTGGTTAATGAAATTATCAAGAAGTATCTTACACCACGAGTACTAAAAATGCAACATCAATAAATGAATGAAGGCTAATAATTAATTTAATATATATATTTTTTTTTTAACTTTTTTAAGTTAAAAGAGTTAAAATGAAATTATTCATCCTTAAATTTTTTGAAAGACAGTATAATAATTTATTTATTGCTATGATATTTATCAAAATTTCACAAAGCTAATAATTTTTTAAAAAAAAATAATATATTCATATTGACGAAATGGCAAATCATTCAAAATGTTCTATCAGTAAAATGTCTGCAAATTTTAGACATCTAAGGGTAGAAATACTGTGATATAACCATAAAATACCTCATTTTTTTGATTGTGAATTTTCTTTTGTTTAATAAGTTTTGTGATTTATTAAAAATTTTATCAATTTTTATTTGCACGAAACAGATAGAAAGGATTAATTAGTGAAACATGCCTCATTTTTTTATATGATTTTTAGTTAATCTCTTGGTATAATTTCGTAATGGAAATATGGATCAACTCGATGTATCATTTTCAATATTTCATGTATATTTCAGTTGAATGCAACTGGTGACAGTTTATTAATTAGTAATTATGATCTTTTTAATTGTCATCATCTTGAAGCCACTATTATTAATTACAGTATATCGAATACTTGATGAAGTAGTAACATTGGAAAATGGAGAGTTTAATTTATAAGTCGACCTGCACATTCTATGCTTACAATTGATTCTATTTATAAAGAAGAATTATGGAGTAATTAAAAATTCTAAGATATCTGATATAGTTTAAGATATGAAATTTTACTCATATATTTTAGTATAATACGCTTTTCAGACCATAAGATTATGCTGTATACGTGATTATATTGTCAAGTTAATAACTTTTTATTTGTTTAAATAAACTTTGAATTTTTTTTTAAAAAAAAGATAAATCAAAAGGATTTTTATTTATGAAACTTATTAGTTTATCAAATTAAAAAATTTACTTTGGATTAATTATTTCTTAATGGTGAAAGAAAGAAAATCCCGTGCTATATTAGATGTTAGTTTGAGATGTTGGATTTTTTTTTAAAGAAAGAAAATAGATTTAAAAAATTAAAATTAAAATTAATTTAGGGTTTTTAAAAATAATAACAATTGAAATAGAATCAAAAAAAATTATATTTATTAATTTATTTTATACTTTTTACTTAATTTATTCTATGAATTTAAATTAAGGCAAAAAATTAAATATTCTTTTAAAATTTCATTAGATTATCATAAATAATATCTATATTTTGCAATGTACTGTATATTAAAACAAATTTTTAAATAGAAGAATCACCTCAAAAAAAAAATTTAGATTTTTCAACTGTTGCAAAATAAATGAAATTATTGGTTTTAATTAGCTAAAAAAATTCAAAGATTCATATAAGTTGGAAATAAATCAAATTACAAAAATTTCAATTTTCGTTATAAATTTAATGACTAAGCAACTCAGCTTTTATATTACTTTATATTCTCCATACCCTAATTAAAAGAATAGTTTATTCTGATATTTCAGTACATTAAATATTTGTTATACGGATTCTTGATGCAAAACTTCTAACGATTCTGATTAGAAATTTCAAATATTCTTTTAGGAGTTAAAATTAAAGAATTTAATAAAAGGAATACATTGTTGTAAAGTGTTCTTTGAAGTATTAAAATTATCTTTTAAATAATTTGCAAGATCTAATGGAAGTTAATAAGAATAATTAAAATTTTTGTAATAAAATCAAATTGAATTAAATTTTTTTTTTTCCGATTCATTAAACATCAATTCTGTACAAAAATTTTGATCTCAAAAGAATCCATTCAATCTTTTTTTACAATTAAAAAGGATTGCAAATGAATGATTATTAATTGTAATTGTAACTGTACCATTATACCAAAAGAATAGTTACAAAAACGGAAAAATAATATACAGTAATAAATATTTCTTTTTTTAAAAAAACAAGTTCTCATTATTCGAACTTTCAAATTTTGATGTGAGAATATTTGCTTTTAATTGAAATCTAATTAAAAACTTTTTAATTCATTTTATTTGTAAAAAATTTATTTTTTTTTGTCTATTAAATAAAAAAAATTCAATTACGTAATCAAAACATTTTGTGATAAATTGGGCTAAGCAGAATTTAGCGATATGTCGATCTTAGTTTAAAATCGTATCATGATACTGTATTTGTTGCACAGAATTTGAAATTCCTGATGCATAAAAAGAAATTCCTTTTTTTAGCATAACATTTTTCCTTTTTAAATATTCTTCCTATTCTTTTGATATTGTTTATTTTTATTTTTCATGTAATAAAATTTATTTATATTATTTTCAAAACAAACTATTGAACTATGGATCGGTGTATAGAATGTATACTCGAAGATAAAGATTATTGGTGTAACACATGTAACGCAGAACGATTTCAACAAAATTTCAAAAATTGGACCAGTGGTAATGATGTTATTGACAAATTTTTCAACATACTCAGCTATCAGCAACTTATTATATTAAAGTATTAGAGTGGATACCTTATAATAGATTTTATAATATTAAATATATTGCAAAAGGCGGGTTTGGCAAAGTGTATAAAGCAAAATGGATTGATGGATATATAACTAAATGGGATAATAAAAATCAAAATTGGATACGATATGGACCTAATAAGGAAGTAGCTCTAAAAAGTTTAAATAATTCAAAAAATGTTAGATTAGAATTTATCAATGAGGTATAAATTAATTTACCATTTAGTGAATTTTTGAAGTATAATTTTTATCAATTTATTTTTTATAAAATGTACAATTTAGATTACTTCGCATCATAAAATTTCAGGTGGTTTTATTATTAGACTTTATGGAATAACTCAAGATCCAGATACAAAAAATTATATGATAGTTTTAGATTATGCAGAGAATGGAAATTTACGAAATTATTTAAATACAAATGTTAAATTAAGTTGGTATATTAAAATTAGTAATTTATTTTATATTGCAAATGGTCTTGAAAAAATTCATGCAAATGAGCTAATTCATCGAGATTTACATATTGGCAATATACTTCATAATGGTGATAATGCTTGTATAACTGATATGGGATTATGTAAACCTGCAGATTATATTGCAACAGAAAATACAAAAAATAGTANATATGGCNTNTTACCTTATATTGCTCCTGAAATTTTAAGAGGACAAAATTATACCAAAGCTGCTGATATTTATGGTTTTGGTATAATTATGTATGAAGTAATTTCTGGTTTACCTCCTTATCATGATGTAAGCCATAATCAAAATTTAGCATTAAAAATTTGCCAAGGACTCAGACCAAGGTTTGATATTAAAGTACCTCAATTGATTGTGCATTTAATTAAAAGATGCTTAGATGCAAATCAATTAAATCGTCCAACAGCAAGTGAAGTGTATAATATTTACATACATGGTGCTTTCATTCTGGAGAACAAGCAGAATTACAAAGACAAATTAAAGAAGCAGATAAAAATAAATTACAAACTAGTAATGTGACTTTGACTAGCTTATCATATGAAACGCATTCAGAAGCTATTTATACAAGCAGACTACTTAATTTTAATAATCTTCCTGAACCAAAAAATTCGGATGATTATTATAAACAATATGATAATATTATAAGCACTGAATATTCTGGTAAATAAATTTTTATTTTGTTTGAAAAATATTAAAAAAAAAAAAAATCTAATAAATTTTATTTTATTTGATAGAAAATCTACAAATTGATATTTCTCAATTGAAAAATTAATAGATTATAAAATTAAAAATAATTATGTAAGCATAAACAAANTTTAATACATTAGTAAAAAAATTACAGTATTTTTTATATGAAACTGGAAAATATGATTTTATTATGAAATACTTTTAATATGTGTAATTTATTTTAGCTTATTTTTTTTTTACATGGAAAATGTATGTGGTTAGAATAATCATTATGGCTGGGAGGGATGAATTATCCACTAAACCCAAAAGACAAATTGTTCAAGAATTTGATTATATAGGGAATTCGAGAAAAAAGAATTCTTTAGTTTTAGAATAGTCTTAGAAAAAAACCAATACTATCAGAAGGCAGTAGTATAGCGTTGTAAATTCTGATTATTTAATAAAGTTTGTTAATTCTTTTCTGATTTATTTATTTTTAATTTTATTATTCGATATTAATATACTATCTATTTTATTTTATATTATAAATTCCTACTCTTTATTTCTGTTATCACCCACAGTACCTAATTATTTTTAGATTATTACGTATGAATAAAAAAAAAAGCTTTTTTACTCAAATTGTGTACGTTTTATCACGTGTTATAATATTTTTACCGTAATATTAAATTTTTACTATTGATTATGTGATGTGATATTAATTTATTACATTTATATACATAACCCAGTATGGGATAAACCCTGCTAAAAAAATTTTTATTATATCATTTTTTAATTTTCTTGTAACTTTTGTGATATACCAAAATGACAATTTGAGAAATTTATTAAGATCGTATAATTTTTTTTTTAGATATCGAAGATAGGAACACATTATTGTGGATTAAGTTGTTTTTTATTTGTTTATTTGTAAAACTACAACATAATAACAGATTATTAATATAATATAAATTATATTATAGTGCATATTTATGAGTCACATAAAAATTTAATAAATATATAAATACTGTCCTTGCTTCCTTTTATTTTAGTCCTTGTTCGCAAACTTGACAAATCACAAAAATTCTTTCCTAACATGCTTTATTTCTTTTTCATAATGAATAAACGAAACAATAAAAAATTCTTATTATTATATGTTTATATGTCTATTTATATTTTGTTTTTTGCAATGTCTCTAATGTTTTGTCTTAATCTTGTTTCACACATGATGATTTAGGATTCTGCAGTATAGTACAAATTCTTGACTTTATTTACAGTATCACTAATAATTTCATCATCATCACAACCTACTTATAAAACATTTTTACGATTCAGCTTATTATTTTCATAATAGACGGACAAAAGAATCAATGAAAAATTGGCAAATTAGCTTATTTCACTATATCAAATCTTTGCCATTCATTCGTATATTCAGTATAAAAAAGCAAAATCGAATATCATATGATTATCAGAATAATGAACTAAATCTGGTGGACGAAAAATTTGATCCTTGGATCGTACAAAACATAGAAAGGAGGTAGAATATTTAATTCACGGTGAAAATCAACTTCACGTTGGAGTTTAATCTAAATCATAAATATACACGTAAATACGTAAATTTAATTAAATTATACAAATAATAAATAAAAAGATAGCAATATAATTACTTGTTAATAGTGTCTTTAAGATTAAAAATACTAAAAAATTGTGCATTTTTATTAATTTGCACGGATACATTTCCAAAATATTCTTTAAAATCTGTAATAGATAGCAAACTAGTTAAACTACTAACCGGTTGTATATCACTAAAATATTGATACACAAAAGAGTTATGCATTCATTTAATTATTTATTTCTCTTTATAATTAGATATGTTATTATTTTCGTGATTATAAATATTTTTGTTCTAAAGAAGTTATATTGATTACTTCATTTCCTGGATTTCTTTTTTTCTTTTNTTTTTTTTCTTTATTATATATTGTGTATATGAACTGGAATCGTTATTAGCTCAACTAAATTTCCTCATAACAGATAAGATTTCACAAATTTCAGATGTATGTTTTATACGGGTAAAATATTATAATAGATTTTTTTTTGTTTAGGATTTCAAGAATCATATTAGCATTACGGAAAACAAACCTACAATTTGAGGTTATTATTGGGTAATATATGTGTGAGTATAGATAAAGCGATGTATTTGTGTAAAAATTGTCATAATAAAGTAGAGTAAATTTGCGTGTATTTTATTATTTTTCAATTACCTTGTTTGTGCTAAACTAACCAGAAAATATTTTTATGATTTATAAAATTATCAAATAAAGAAGTTAATAAAGTTAATAAAGCTCATAGAGATTGTAATATAACTGAAATAAAAAAGTTTGCATTTTTTTAAGCATATTTTAAGTTTTTGCAAAGTTGCAAATTTCGGTTGAAAACTCTTTTCTTCCCCAATTCATTCTTCTTCGTACTTTTCTTTCTTCAATTCTTCTGTTCTTAAAGTAAATACCGTGGCATTGAATTTTTTTTGAACATCATTCAAAATTAAATGAATTGAGATATCCGACCAATCCCTGCAATAACGATCCTCCATAATTGACCTTCATCGTCAAATACTGACGAACCCGAGTCTCCATGGCTATCTGTAAATCAGTGTTCAGCAAATGACTTGAAATGACAAATGATTCAAATGACAAATGACCCGAGTCATTTGAATATAATGTTGGCCGGTACTATAGTTCTGGCCTGCATTATGCTTAGTTTATTTTTCGATTAGAATCACATGATAAGATATCAGCCAATTAAAATCAAATGACTGAAATGATCAAATGACAAAGGATTAGGAATAATGACTGCTGTAAATAGATGAGATTATGAATAATATCAAGTCCAAAAACTCTCAATCCAAGTCGTTTGGTCTTTCTTTAGGTGTTTTTTTATTTTTATTTTTTACAATAGGGGGACAAAAAAATTTCTAACTTATCTTTTATTAACCCTTTAGTAAAATAGGTTGTTTTTCCAACCTTATTAACATATAAGAGATCATCATTATTGCTATTGGTGGTTTTATACTGCGAATTTGAAATATCGTTTCCAAATGGAATATTCGGTATTGGCTTGTGGGATTTCTCGATCTTCCCCGATTTTACAGAAGGCGTAATCAAGATAATGACGAGCCCCATCAGCTTCAATGAAATTGTATCTTGTGATAGACTTGTGTTTGTCTTAGTCATCATTAAAATTGTCAGTCAAGAAATTAAATAATTATAAATTTATGTAAAATATACCTTCTCAAGCGTTTTGCAATTAATATATGTTTTATCGGGTTCTGGCGGAAGTATTTTGAAATAAAACTCCAAGAGTACTCCAAGTGTAATTGCGTTTGGCGGCTTCTAAATTACCGATACTTATACCGGGTATTAGGTCTTTATTAAATGAATGATGATGTAGTTCAAGAACTTCATAAGAAATTAGTATAGGGAAAACATACATAAGTTAATGGAATCTTTCAAATTTCTTCCAAAATTTATCTTTAATCTCATCAAGCAATTCAGAATGAACAGGATCTAATATTGGGAAGAAATCACATTCATCAAGTTTTTCCTGTTCCAATATTTCTAGAACTATCATAATATATTAGAAGTTAAATGTATCTCAATGAAATGACAGCGTAGTTAGAGACATCATCAGATGATGATGACTACCTTGAGGAATTTCAACAAATTTGATTGATATGAGTAAACCAGCTTGTTTCATCCAGTAATCACCAATAATCACTTTGAGTTCCTTTATATCTTTGTTTGTCTTATTTAAAATGAGGTTTAATTTCCGTCTTTATCGCTATTATGAATCAATACCTGCCAAAGCATCATTAAGTAAGCGAACTCAATATAATCAGATTTCTTTCTTTAATTTTTTTTCTTTGATTTTCTTTCCTGAATTTTTTCCGTGTAACAATACTGTAATAATTCATAAATTTTTTTATCAGGAAACAGCGATTAAGAGAAATATTAGTCATAATTTTTTATGCTTATACAAATAAACAAATAAAACGAGATGAATAAACAAAAAAGATTCTAGAAGAGTAAAACGATTCTGAAAAAGGAAAATTTGCATGAATAAGCAAGCTGAGCTACTATGACAGAAAAATTGCGTAGTAAAAAATTATGAATCATAATTTTACTAAAAAAATATGACACAATTTTGTATACAAAAATAATATACAATTTATTAATTATTGTTGGCAATGATTGATGGAGCACATGTTTTTATATCTAAATGTCCTTAAATATAATTAGATAACTTGAATTCGTTCGTAAATTGATCCTTAAATATTATGTACTGTACAATGCAATTAATTGAATAATTGAAAGCTTAGGTTTTTATTTATTTTCATTCAAAGAAAATAGAAAATTTTTTTACATTTGTTCATCCTTAACGATACCACAACATATCATTTTCGTGTAAATCATCCTCCAAGATTTTTATGCAAACAATATAAATATTTTCAAGGGAATTAAAGCTTTGAGAAAAGCTCTATCAAAATTAAGTATCAAATATGTAAAATATTAGTTTATTATAAGGATTAGATTCAAGCATAAAAGCAACAAATATTGCTATTCTTATAAAAAATTAAAATCAAAGAAATATAAAATGCTAGGAAAGAATATAATATACTATTAAATTTAAATATATGATACAAATTTACATATATTTACGAATAATTGATTTAAACCAATTAAGAAGTCTCTCAGACTCTTCCTTTAATTTTTTTCATGATTTTCCCTCTATTCTGGCGATAATTCCTCTGCTATTCTATTGCTGGCATTATGAAATAATAAACAAATAATATTTCCCACATCATCTGTTCCAACTTCAATATCTTCCATCTCAGTTTTCACGAATTTTGTGGGTAAGATAGAATAAACAAGATTGACCTTCAAAATGTCAGAATCTTCATTATAAACTGGATTAGGTGGGTTTTTATTAAATACCTCACTCAAATCGAATGTATGACAGGATAATAGTCTTGATATTCCTTCCACGTAAAATGCTACTATTTTGTCATTATTATAATATCGTAAGATATAAGAACATAAACCATAACATCTACGCAATAATCTTCAACACCAGCATTTTTATCTACAAAATAGACTGACAAATTATCGGTATCTTGGAAGTATTCGAACATTATATTTCTGAAAACTATAATAGGCCTTAAATAATGAAATAGATTGTTATGCATTGAATCTTATGTAATGGTTTAAATACCTACTATAAAGTTCAAAATAACAACCTTACAGAAGTTTATATCATTAAATGTTGTTGTTTGAACATTACATTCTTGTTCTGGAAAAGGTGCTTTTTTTGTGAGCTAAAATATTGTATTAGACGCAAAATAAGTAAACAAAAAAAACCAAATATGAAAAAAAAGAAAGCCTAAAAGACTTCAACTAATTTAATTGGTTCAGGACTTTGATGAAACCTATTCACATACACTTGCGTATCTGACATCTTCCAAATATGCTCAGTTCTAGTATCAATATACATTTTTATCCCAATATCTTTGTTGATCACCCTCAAAAAAAGTTATTATAAGCCAGGGATTAGTTGTTTGTAATATAACCACGCGAAGAATTTTATTGTTACTGATCTTTTGTTGGATAACTGCTCGATTAGGATATCAATATTATTCTCACAACGTTGGGTCGAGGGATCCCTATTAATATATGCAAGTAGCACACTTTCGATAAAGGTTATAGAAAATTTCTTCCTTTTAGAATACGTATGTTTTTTAGTCTCAGGTGACAATCAAAGTTTAAAAATGACTGTTTGAGCTTTGAAGACCACTCTTTATAGTCTACTATAATATTTGACATAGACTAAAATAAGTATTGGCTTTTAAAGAAGTCGTGAGAAATTTGAGAGGGTATATGTACTGTACCTTTCTGAGCACACTGTGACTAAGATAGACTTTTGATAAACTCTTGATTGGTAGTTTGTTATGACGAAATACAGCAAATGATACAGATATTTCAAAAAATCAGTAAAAAAAATTATGCGAAAAAAAACAGTGTATTTATAAGAATTATTGATATGGTAAATAAGTGCGGGAACAATAAAAAAAATAACCAAGTACAATAAATATAACTGACTGGATATTAGTTACTATATATATGAATTATTCTTTTATCATCTAAACTTATTATGCTTTCCACTTCGTAACATTATTTCCTTCAGTCACGTGATTTTATTCACTCCAATACTATCTTACTATCTAGGGGATAGATAAATAACGGGACCTTTAGATTAATTTGAAATGCGGCTTATATTAGTTGCACCAATGTTGTCATATATCTGTTGTGCCTTGGACGTCAATCTGCGTTAGGTGACAACTGAGGTATTAATTGGCATCTGACAAAATATTTTTTATTCCATAATTGGAATTAATTAAATTTTTTTTTTGTCATAAAAAGTTCTTTTTGTTATTTTAATAGATTCAAAAAAAATAAATTTATTAAATTAACGATGGTCTCCGATTAGATTTGCAATTAAAAGCAAATAC
The DNA here is from genome assembly GCA_003550305.1 of Glomus cerebriforme. Classification (NCBI taxonomy): domain Eukaryota; kingdom Fungi; phylum Glomeromycota; class Glomeromycetes; order Glomerales; family Glomeraceae; genus Glomus; species Glomus cerebriforme. Next base: position 87,490 of record QKYT01000367.1, on the reverse strand, counting down.
TTCCATATCAAAATATTCGATTAAATAATGAGAATTTTATTCTTCCGTTTTTGGTAACTATTCTTTTGGCATAATGGTCGTATAGTAACCTTGAAAGTTCAAATTACGCATTAGATCATTATAATTAATATTCATTTATTTTGAATGGATTCTTTTTTGAGATCAAAATTTTTGTACAGAATTCCAGAAAAATTTCTAATTCAATTGATTTTTTTTACAATTTCAGAAAAATCCTTAATTATTCTTATTCAACATAATGAGTGGTGCTCTGTACAATAAAAAATTGTTGGTTAAAGAAGAAAGAGTAAATAAAATAAAATAAGTAATATAAAGATAATTAATTATAATTAAATTTACCTTTTACCTTTGCAATTTTAATATATGTTTCAAATTTGACATTCTTAATATGATGATGATAATTTCCATTTCTTTCATAAACTTTGATAATAAGTCATCATTAGGATATTTTAATAATTTAAATGATCGATAAAGTATATTTAGGATCAGCGATCGTAAAAATCCTAATCCAATTAAATTGATATTGAAAAGCATCAGTTATGTTTGACTAAAATCTTAATAGCGATATACATTTGAAATTATCTTCAGATTATAATTATCAAGTGAATCAAGCAATAATAATTCAGATAAAAATAATTTTGGTAATTCATAATTCAAATCTTTTTTTTTGAAAAAACATGATACTCCAAAAGAAGACATAAGAAAAGCCTTTTTCTTTTAATTTATCATCAATGTTATTGATAATATAATTTAGATTTGATGCACGAATTGTAAGTTCATTATAAAGTTATAAAGATTTAATATATGTTAATATTCCATAACTTTGTCTTTAAGGTTGTAAGTTCCGATAGAATTGAAAATATAGTTAACAAAAGCATAATCTTGAATTTTATTTAAATATATGTTCAACTTTTAATTTAAACTGACGTTATTTTCCATATGCCAAATTGATTAATTCTCTCTACATCCAATATATGATCATCCTTTATCTCCATTTCCTTCAAATATGATTTTTTTTTCTCTTTCAAATACAGGTTTTGTTAAATTAATAGCAAATTTATATTTAATATCATTAATATCAATATTGAAATGGTTATTGGGTCAGATTGCCAATAAGTAAACTTTCAGGAAATGGTTAAAATAATTTTACGATAAAGTTTTCCCAAAATCCTAATTCGTTTATATTACCAAGAACTATTGGCTGTCCNATTCTTTCTATTCCTTCCAGTAAATAAACATGAAAAGTAAATGGTTTATTTTCCATGATATTAACGTCAAATATTTTAAATATGTATTTTTTTATACAAAGAGTTTGTAAAAAAAAAAGGAAAAAAAATCTTCTGAACCTATCACGAACTAATATAATAACATGATTGTTTATTTGGTATGTACTGTGTGTACTGCCGTGTAGTATTAATTTTTTTTCACCTTAGTTGTTTTTTAAAATGACATCATAATCAATGTATATATTTCGATTGTAACTATATGATNTTATAAAAATTTTCTAAGCTACATAAGTTTAATTGATTTTAAAATGATACTATACCACATCTATTAACTGCTATAGATTTTAACTCATTTCGAATAATAGAGATAAACCATGTATAATTAACTAATTATAGAAATTTTACATCAAATATAGAAATTTGCATGATGCGACTCATCATGCTTAATTTATTATTGTATAATTATTAATTTTGACTCATTTTTATATTCTTATTATTTTTAAATATATAAATACCATGGTATCTTTAATTATATTATTATCACAATTTTATTTCTCTCTTTATAATTCTTTTTAAATAAAATTACACCATCTACCTTCTAAACTCTCCTTTATCTTCCTTATACTGTATATGAGAACTTTCTCGTATCAGGCAAGGAAAGCCGGTCAGATAGTTGAGTATCTCCTAACTGACTGGTTGATTTAGATTAGAATTCCGTCCCTCTCACTTATTTCACTTAATTTCAAAAAAATCAAATAACTCTAAAATACCGTCTGTTAGCAAAAATTCTATTACTAGTTGTAAAATACTGAAACCTAAAACTGAAACTTGCTTTTCCTAATACACAGTAATTAAGATATTATTGGATTTAACTAATAAGAAAGAAATAATTTTATAACAGAAAATGAGGAAATAGCTATATAAAGCAGAAAAATAGGATGTGCATGATCATAATAGATCTCTTAAACAGCAAAGACAAAAAGAATCTAAGGATAATACAAATATACAATCATGATAAGAAGAAAGCAATAAATAAGTGGTGAATAAAGAATCGATAAAAACTAAAGAAATCATTTTGAACGAAAATTTCAATGAAAAGAAACAAGGAGAAAGCTAAGCATAAGAAAAAATGGAATGTTAATTTGAGATGTTAGAGAATAAAAAGTGCCAGGAATATTGGGGATCACTTACAAAGTGTGGAAAAATGAATATTCAATGAAAGAAACAAAATAAAAGAATAATTTAAAAGTTAACAGACTTATCACTTTAATTAAAACAGGAGAGAACAAGAAGATTGAGTGAAATTTTATAGAAATATGATATATGAAAATGAAAGATGTAGTAAGTGAGCAGAAATAAAAAAAAATAATGATATGGGAAACAAAATAAAAATAGAAATAATAGAAATAAATTAGAAAGGATAATGAAGGAATACCGGAAAAATCAGAAAATATGAAAAGAGAAACAACAAATGGTATAAGTGGAGGATATTGGTTACAATATTAAATTGTTATTTTAGTTTTATTTTTTCATTAAATAAATAAATAATTATTAATTACAATAATGAGCTAATTTAGAAAAAATTTTTTGAACGGAATTCAAAACAATCACAATTATCATCATCATCATAATTTCTAGTTATAAATTTAATAATACCTAAATTTTCAACATTTTCTTCCTTTTTTATAAAATCCTGAATATCCTTAATAATTGTAAAAGAAAGTGATTTTTTTGGTGATCGATTTTTCCAGCTTATAAAAAAGGACTCCAAATCCTCTGGAAGTAATTTTGATTTTGTAACATTGTAAATTTTTAATTCATAAAAATTTTTTGGTGAATATTTTATAACAGTTTCTAATACTTCTTTTTCTCCTAAATAANCTTNNCCACACCAAATTTTAATACTTTCTAAATGTTGACAACTATTAAATATAATNTTTAATGTATCCAATTTATCAATGTAAAATATTGTAGAAAGAACTTTCAGNTTTGAACAAAATTTAGCTATAGATAAATTTAGATTATTATCTTCCATACCTATATAAAATTTTTTAAGATTTTTTCCATTATTTTCTAAAAATTTTATTACATACTCAGGTTTCGGACATTGATAAGGGATGTTTAAGATTTGTAATTTTGGGAAAGTTACATGTTGTAACTTTTCAAAATCTTNTAATGTGGAATAGAAGAATGATAAAGAAGTAAAGGATGGAATTGAACGAAAAGTAAATCACAAGTGGAACAGGAATAAATCATGAAATAAAAGGAGGAGTTAAGAATGAGATCGAAGGGAGTGAAGAACGAAGTGAAAGGGGAAGTACATCACAAAGCAGAAGGGGGAGTGAAGAATGAAGTGGAAGGAGAAGCACATCACGAAGTGGAAGGGAAGTATGTCATAAATGGAAAAGAAAGTGATGGCCGAAATGAGAGGGGAAGTTGTCATAAAATGGGAGGGAAAGCGATGGATGAAATGGAAAGGAAGTGTGTCATAAAATAGGAGGTTAAGTGATGGATGAAATGGAAAGGAAGTTTGTCATAAAATGGGAGGGAAAGTGATGGATGAAGTGGAAGAGAAAGTAAAAAACAAGATAGAAGGNAAAGCAATAAATGAAGTGGAATNGAAATNAAGAANAAAGTGAAAGAGCAAGTGATAAAGAGAATGAATTGGGAGGGGAAGTAATAAACGAAGTAGGAGGGGAAGTCATGAATGAAATGGAAGGAGAAGTAATTAACGAAATGGAAGGGGAAGTAGTAAACAAAGTGGAAGGGGAAATAATGACCAAAGTGGGAGG
>QKYT01000367.1:14488-50742 GCA_003550305.1 Glomus cerebriforme | reverse complement strand
GGGCCATCAATCCAAATAGCTTTATAAATTTTACTAAATCCTCCTTCAGCAATAAATTTTATGTCTTTGAATTGGTCATAAGGGACAAACTCCATTTTCCCAGCAATTTTATTAATATTACATAATGTATCTCTGATTAAATCATCAATAACTTTGTTTCCACTTGGTTTGTATATTGACTTCGCTCTATAACAATTTTGACAAACCTGATGAATTTCATCATAAAGTTTATTTTTTTTTTTATTACATTCAATACATAATTTACGTTTTGATTTAACTGTGATTTGTGTTGGCTGACTTAAAGATGTGTCATTTGAAATTAAAATATCAATTTTGTGTTTATTATTAATTAATTGATCCATATAAACTTTTAAAAAAATTTAAGCTCTTTCGTTAAGAAAACTGTCTAATATATATATATTTCTGTAATAAAAAATAGCATAATTTATTACGTAAGAAATTTTTTTATCTCAGAAAATTCCACCTTTAATTTCTAACAGAAGTTTTTAAATGTTCTTTTAAGAACAAATTCAAAACTATCCAATTAAAAAATTTTCTGCACACATGATGATCTTAGAAATTCTCAAAAGAAGTTTCTAAATATTTACTAAGAAAGATCGACATAAAATTCTAGATATTTTTAAATCCGAATCTTACTACAATCGGAATTTCAAAAAAAAAAAAATAAAATAAAATAAAATAAAAATAAAAAAGAATTGGAAAGTTTGATTTAATTTTTCTAACATGATTTTCTTTTAGGGAATGATTAAAATGAAAACTATTGCATATGACGAATATAAAATTACCAAATATAATTATGAAAAAAAAAATTATTTTGCAGAAATTTGGAAAAAAAATTTTGAAGTAAAAAATATTTTAAATCAATCAAATTAAGTACACGATTTAAATTAATTTAGTATACAAGTCTATAAAATCATATTCGTGATCAATTATTTTTGCTTCGTAAAATATTGCGGCGCAGCAATTCGAAAGCGATTGTATTTTAAACCCGTAAAATTTAACTACAGGAATTCTATAAAGATAAAACAAATCATTATAGAGTATTTTTAATTTATTAAGCGAGGAGTTCTTTATCCAATTTCATAAGAAGTGACTGTGAAACCGGTCTTAACTGGAGAAAATGTTAATTGGGTACCGACCTGGGTTACGTGCTGCAGCATGTTATAGTTAAACTCGAACGATCAAATTTTTCTCTCACTCCTCTTCCCTCCAATTAATTTTTTTTTAAAAAAATTCAATACAATCAACACAAACAATAAATTTAAAATCGCGTCTTTACATAATCAAATAAATTAAGTACTCTTAATTATATTGTCCACAAAATCATGTTAACTCTGAAAATAAATTATATAACCATTTTCATTGAAGTGTTATTGATCATTAAATTATTTTAAAGTAAGGTAAATCATGAAATACATAACATTCTAATTTTTTTCTTTCTAATTCTTTTGATTCCATTTATTTTTTTCTTTTTAGTAAAAGCAGGATTTAGGGTTTAGCCTCCATTTTTGGTATTCAATTGGTTACTTGTATTACATTAGGCTTTTTGCTAACAAGAGTAACTTTGGATAATTATCTTTTTTAATTAAATTATAACAATCACACATATTAATTTTAGTCTAAATCAAACCGGCCAGTTAGGAAGTCTTGACTAATGACTGGTTTTTCCTCCTGTTATGGGGAAGGTATATTCATATACAGTATAAGGAAGTTAAAGAGGGAGAAATTTAGCTTTTAAAAAGAGAAATAAAATCATCAGTTATGGCTTAATAATATGTATTATATATTTATATTTGTTTATTTTGTTCATTTTTTTTTGTATGGTCAAACATTTTTAAATATGATCTTACATGTTTAATTCTATAGATTTAAATGGTTATATTAGATAATTATAAACATTACTTAAAACTGATGAAGTTATAATCCACGTTAGTTAAAATGAAAATGTAAAAGTAATATACACATGTTCAAAATATTTTACATGTTAGATCACAGTATTTTTATTCAACATTCTATAAGGAATAGAAAGAAGAAAAATTTATGTTATTAAAATCTTTAATTTCTGATCTATCAATATATTTTGGAATTAATTCAGCATGTAAGAATTTAAATTATGTATCATTATGGTACAATACATTTAAGCATTATAATAAAGAAACAAAGAAATAAATACTTAATTTTTTGCCAAGCATTTGAATTATTAGGAATAAAAATAATATATTAAATATATAAAGTAGAAGGTAAAGAAATTTTTAGTTGATTTAATATCATGAAACATTATACTTCATTTTTTTCAAAAAACTGTCAAATCAGAAAATTAAATGATAATTCCTGGTAATAATGTAATTTTAAATTTTACAACATAAAATTGAATGAACAGGATCTTGTCTTGATTAGATTTGTTTTATTCAAAAAATAACTGATTGAATGGATTATGAGCAGAAAGTAATTTCATCTAAAGAATTTTTAAAAAAACTATTATTGGTGGATCTCTTTCAAGAGAATTGGCGTTAGCCTCTTGAATAAATCAATAAAAAAACCATCCTTAATTTACACCGGATGTACTGTGTAACTTGTGTAACTGTGTAACTTAACCTCCTTAAATTGAGTAACTTACGCCCAAATTTTTATTTAGCTTAAAATTATGTCNACTCAATTTTTTTCNAAATTAAGTCAAAATTATATTGAATTATTAAAAGATGATGAATATTATGATATTACAATTGAAGTTGGAGAGGATCCTAATGTAAAAATATTTCGTGCTCATATGAATATTCTGTGTTACCGTTCTCCATATTTACGACGATCTTTGTCTTCCAATAAAAAGAATAATGATAATGTTTTAGCCCATATTAAATTACCAAATATATCACCAGAAATTTTTCAAATTATTTTAGAGTAAGTTATAATTTACAACATATCCAATATTTTATATTTATATTTTAATTAAGTTTTTTTTTTAAATATAGGTATATTTATGGTGGTATTCTTTCGTTGAATGGACATGACATTTTGGAATTTCTTAAAGTTTTAGCTGCTGCAGATGAGCTCTGTCTTCAAGAATTAGTCAATTANATACAAAAATATTTAATTGAAAATANGTCGGAGTGGATAGAACAACATTTTGGATTAACTCAACAAATTAGTTCAAAATCTAATAATTTATTGGAACTTCAAGAATTTTGTACAAATTTAATGGCTCAATATCCTGATAAAATATTTAAATCATTGGATTTTAATTTACTTTCTGAAAAATCTTTAATTTCACTTATTAAAAAGGATGATTTACAAATGAAAGAAGTTGAAGTTTGGGAACATGTATTAAAATGGGGTCTAGCACATAATCCAACTCTTGTTTCAGATCCTAACACTTGGACAGATGATGATTTCAAAAAAATGAAAAATACTTTACAGAATTGTTTACCTTTTATTAGGTTTTTTTGTTTATCATCATCTAAAGAATTCTCACGAAAAGTTCGTCCATATAAAAAACTCTTTGAACAACAGCTGTATAAAGATTTGGTAAATTATTACTTGGATCCTGAAAGTGTATCAACTGACAACATTTCACGTCCTAGAAAAATTAAAATTAATGAAAACAATGAAATTTTGATTCACAAATTGTTGATTCTAGTATCGTTTCAACTATTTCTAGATGGATTGATAAGAAGATGATTATTAATAAATATAATTTTAATGAATCTTATTTACCATACAAATTTGAATTATTGTTAAGAGGAAGTCGAGATGGATTTACCCCTAAAAAATTTCATACATTGTGTGATGGCAAGCTTAATACTGTTACATTTATTAAAGTAGAAGGAATGGAAGAGATTATTGGCGGTTATAACCCTTTAATATGGGAATCTTCTGATAAACGTGGTAAAACTAAGGATAGCTTTATTTTTTCTTTTAAAAATAAGAATATTGAAGATGCAATTATTACTAATGTAAAAAATGCAGATTATGCAGTAAGATTTCATAATAGAGCTGGTCCATGTTTTGGTCGAGATCTTAGAATATATTCATCAAATGAATTTGCAGATTATGACTATAGTGCATATGAACAAAATCACTATGAAAAAAGGATACGTAATATTGATGGTAAATTTTCTATAGAAGATTATGAGGTATTTCAAATTATAAAGAGATAAATAGATAAATTATGTTATTTTAAGAATATCATTAGGGTTTATTAAAACAAAAGATGTCCATATTAAGATAAACACTGTAAATCAGTTGACATTTGCATTAAAGCAATGACTAGTATATTAGCAAAAATAAATTTGATCTTTTTTTCGCTTGAAAATATAGTTTTATGATGTATATTTACACAATGTTCAAAATGATATAATCTCAGAATATTTTCATCACATGAGTTTACAGTACAAGTACATTGGTGTCTTCGTATTTCGTAACATACAGTATATATGATCTACCATTAATTACAATTTTACATTGAAACAACTCAGCGTTTATACTTAGTTTTTTGCTGTTTATAATTAGTTTCATTTTTTTACTAAGAAAGAAAAGAAAGGAATTTGTATTTTATTTTTATATAAATAATTTTGAGAATTGTATTTTTTATAGTTTGAAAAAAAATATAAAAGAATAAAAAGTGCAAATAATTAAAGATTGAAAATTTTTTTTTTTGTGAGACAGATTAACCTCTAATCTTGATCTCAATCACAGTTTTTGTAATTTGTAAAGACACCCTTTATAAAAAATAGATGGGTTATATCTTCTATAAAAGAATATTATGAATCTTTAAATTATTAGGAAACAGAAATTTAAAATCATTTCGCTTAATACTGAAAAAAAATTTATGTTTTCTTGTCAAATTATGATTAATTTATATCTATTTTCTTTAATTTCTTGTGCATCTTTATATTTATAAGACAAATTATTTTTTACTTTTAAATCCTTATATATAATGCAAAGATAAAAATAATTGAAATAATATTACTAAAAAGCATTGTTGTAACTTGTTAAAATTTCGATAAAGATTCATATTCATTTAGGTTTTCCTATAAAACTAATCCCACAAAATTATGAAATATGAAATGTTAGTTAATATGTCCGAATAACAAAGTAGTATTCATTTTCATGATATTTTATACTTTATTTGGTATCCATAACTAAAAAAATTATCAAAATCTTTTGGGAAAGCTCAACAAAAGCTCTTAATTTATTAAATTTATTTGCATGTTGTTGTACGGATTGGTGCAAAAATAAATAAATTTGTGTAAAATTAAAAAAAAAATACTTTTTATAGCTCACTGATAGTATCCCAATTACTAGTTACTTTATATTTAATGAAAAAGAAACCTCCAATCTGAGCCGCAGCTCTATCAAACGAATTTTACTATAAACTTTAGAATTAAATGATAAATAAGAATTTAGAGTTAAAAATAGTTTATCTTATCCATCATTTAAAGAAACTAAAAAATTAAGACTATTGTCAAAAGGAACAAGATACTTGAACAAAAATTTAATTTATATAGTTTATTAGAAGAATTTTTCATTTTTTTTTATATCATTCAATAAGGTTTTTTTAATAACGATTTTTTTTGATCAATCATGTGGTTAAAGTGTACATGTGATACAAAAATTTGGAAAATCTTACCGTGACATTTTTGTCACGTGGACACGTGATTACCCGTTTCGTTTTTTCATTGTTTCTGTGGGACAGTTTTTTTGGACGGTGTGATGTCTGTGCAGTGTAACCCATGGTGATTCTGAGAACAATAGCAAAGTATTGTCATTGTCATCTGATCATCAATTACTTTTTTTATCCTCATGGAAAATATATTTCGCCCAATTTTCTTTTTTTTTTTTTTTTAACAAGCGTGAAATTCACTTTTACAAAAGTCAAATTTTTCAAATAAAAAAAAAAATGAGTTTAAATATTTCTGATAATTCAGTAATCAATAATCATGAAAATTGTTATAATCCAGATATTCAAAAACCATGGTGCAAAGAATGTGTTCCTCGTTGTACAATAGAAGGATGGACTAGTGAAAATCGGGATATTGATGAATTTATTAAGGATACGATTTATAATGCAAGACTTGATTCTGGTTATCCATTATTTCTTGAATGGGTACCGTTTGACAGATTTAAGGATATAAAACAAATAGGTGAAGGTGGATTTGCCAAAGTATATTCTGCTACATGGATTGATGGTAAAGCAAAATATTATAAAGATGATGGAAGTTGGAAAAAAGAAGAACCTAAACCTAAAACTGTTGCTTTGAAAAGGTTAAATGGATCACAGAATATGTCAGCTGATTGTTTAAATGAGGTATATTTTACACGTGTATTTTTTTATTTTAATTAATTTTTAAATAACAAATTAAATTATTTTTATTTATTTTTAAATTTGAATAATAGATTAAAATACATTGGAGTTTTTACATGCCAGATAGTTTACTTTTAGAATTTTATGGAATAACCAAAGACCCAGAAACTGAAGAATTTATGATGATTATGCAATTTGCGGAAAAAGGAAATTTAAGATGTTTTCTTTCCACTAATTTTAACAACATTTTGTGGAAATATAAAATTATTTATTTATTTACTTTATCATTTAACCTTAAAATGTTACATCAATTAGGATACTTTCATAAAAATTTTCATAGTGGAAATATATTACAAATTGGAATCAACTCTTATATTTCAGATTTTAGATTATCTGGACCAACAAATGAACAAAAATCAGATGATAAAATATGTGGAGTATTGCCTTATATTGCCCCAGAAGTTTTGAATAAAGAACCATATACGTTATCTTCTGATATTTATAGTTTTGGTGTAATCATGACCGAATTTTCATCTGGAATACCTCCTTTTTATGATAGAAAACATGATTTAAGTTTAGCCTTAGATATATGTAATGGACTTAGACCAGGATTTGGAAAGGGAACTCCTGAAATTTATAAGAAATTAGCTCATAAATGTATGAATGCTAATCCAAACCAAAGACCAACTGCTAGTGAATTAAATGATATATTAAATTTTTGGTATAAGTCTATTGATGATTGGGAAAATCATCAAGAAAAAGAAAAATTTGGATATAAAGGAAAAGAAATTAAGGCTATGTTTAATGAAGCTGATAAAGAGATACCAAATATTTCAACTTCATATAAAAAAGATTCTGATGCTATATATACAAGTAGAACATTTACATTTAACAATTTATCAAAACCTATCAATTCACCTATTATTACTTCGATATATCTTAATGATGAAGAAAACAATGAAGGTACAGTACAGTATTATTCCTAAATTATTGCTATTATTTAATTAAACCAAAAATTATTGATTTTTATTACTTTAATAGATTGACAAAATTCTCAATTACTGTATTTGATTTAGAGGTTTCTAGTACGCTATAACAATTTATTAGACATTGTATATTTATACAATACTAAGTAAATATTTTATTTAATTTAAAGATAGCATTTAAATTAAAACTTTATTTATTTCTATGATGTTAAGATTATTTTTATTGTTTATTTTTAAATTGTTGTATTATGTTTTATTTTTATATTATATTCCTTTATTTTTATTTTTTACTTTAGACTAAATTGCCAAGATTAACAGCAACTGAAATCATGTACTGTAAAAATAAAAATTTATATTATTTCAGATATCACAGGTTTCTTTTTCTTAAATTTTTCTACATTTTTCCATTATCATTGCTTATATATAGTGTAGTTCTTATTTATTATAGTGTTCATACTTTATTTTTCATTGTTTAAACTTTAAAATATTGTATTTAGCTAAACGTTAAATGTTGGTTTCATTAAAAAATATATTAAAAAAGTATTTATCATCTAATTTTACATTTTATTGTTTTTATCTAAACTTCAACTTTGTTACAAAAATACAATATTAATTAAGCATTCATGACATACTTTTTAAGTAAATTTTAATTCTGTTTAATGTATCTTCTGGAATTTAGTGAAAATATAGTCGCACTCCAATAGTAATAGTATGTATAAAAGTCAATTTTAAATAAAATATACCAAATTATTCAGTAATTTTTTGAGACGGGTCGTTTTATTTTAAATGAAAGTTGTGAGAATGATAAATAAATGCATAATTTTTATTATTTTTCTACCATGAGTGTTTTCTCTTTGGTAAAAACTAAATTTAATGATCAAAAATCTGATATAGAATTTGGGCATACTGCTTTTAGAATGGGATGAAAAATTTAAGTTAAAATATTCTGCAATAAATGTAAAGGACTACTCAATCCTTTAATGAAAATGTCATTGTACGTATATTTGCAAATTTTACTTTTATTAAATAGACAGTGTTGTAACTATTGCAGTTAAATATGTATTTTCTTTTAATTTAACCATGCTTACAGTAATATAAAAATTTTACATTTTTTAGTATATTATCAAGTGCTTATACTTTAAACGAAATGAAGGAACCTTTCTGAGCAAGCTCATATGATGTCATTTTCTCATGACCTGAGAATAGCCAGCTCTTCGTCATTGGCACAGCAAATTGTTTCTGATCCCAGTACTCTTGACACTATACTGCAGCGAATAATTAGGTGTTTATTTTTTTATTTTCTTTAGTTTTTATTTTTGATTACCTAAAATTATTTAAATTTAATTAATTTTTCCTTTAGGTTCAGTCCTTAGTTTTTTTAAGTGGGAAAGTTTGGAATTTGGTTTCTGCTCGGGAATTGGTTAGCGTTTTTAATTTGAGATTACTATTTACTACTCATTTAATTTCAATCAATTTAATTAATTCTTACTATTATTAATACTCCTTTTTTCTTTCTTTTAGCCCCAATGAAAAAAGAATGTCCGGAAATTGCCACCAAAATTGTCCGGGTGCGTCCGGAAAATGTCCCACACGTCCAGGAAATGTCCGGAAAACCGCAATATTCCGGACACTGAGACATTAACTCTCCTAGACATTTTCAGGACATTTTCTAAAATGTTGCAATATCTCAACGTCCGGAATATTGCAATTTTCCGGTCATTTTCTGGACGTGTGGGGACATTTTCCGGACGCACCCGGACAATTTTGGTGGCAATTTCCGGACATTCTTTTTTCATAGGGTAGGTTCGGTCATTCTTAGATCTGAAATCATGACTGGCGGCGACATGATCACCGCATATCTGCTTTCTGCCTTTCTCAAGTAGAAGAAATGCAAATTAATATTTGCAAATAAATGTAACAAATTATTTACAAAAATATATGAGTTTGATACTCACTATCTGATCTTTTGAACCCATTGATAATTTATATTATGTGGTTCTTGTAATAAATTTATATATCTGAAAGTTTTCTAATAAATATTTCTTTGGTAGTTATGTATCAATTTCTGCTTCATAACACATGTAGTGTATGAGAAAGTATCAATTTTTGTAGATTGAAAATTAAAATGCTTATCATAGTGTTAAATTCAAATTTGCAACTAAAGCTACAGAATTGATATACTGTGACTTTAATTGTGATTGAAGCTTCAGAAAAGCAATTAAAACATGCAAAATTATAAAAATTGAACATAATTAATTGAATAAATAATTTAATATATTTATAATGTACTGTATGTAAATTTTATTTATTTTTTAGCTTTGTACACTACTAAATTAAATTAATACTTGACTATAATAAATTGTGGAAAAAATCGAAAAATTGGTGGCCAGATTTGCAGACTTTCTCAGATTATTGAATGTAATTCCTCAAATATGTGATATTCAAGTTTGGGAACACGACACGTACTAAAATAGGGATTTGCTCAAAACTTCCTTCTGATATAATAAACTATTCTCAATATTTTAAACAACAATGTATTCCTTTTGTTAAATTCGGCAATTTCACTTCTAAAGAATTTATGGATAAAGTATTGCCTTATGAACAAATTTTGCCAAAGGGATTATATAAAAATTTATTAAAAGCTTTTTAAAGTCTTTTGGATCCTAATAGAATCAAAACTCGTATTACCAAAAAATTAAATTAAGCACTGTTGATTCAGAAATTATTACACATCAACATGCTGAATTAATCTTAAAATGGTTTAAATTGCTGATAGATATGAATTCAAATTATTATCTCGTGGATCTCGTGATGGGTCTGTTACATATCACACAGTAATAATCGTTAAAGTGAAAAAAAGTAATGAGATTCTTGGAGGATATAATCCACTTGAATGGAAACATGAGGGTGGTTATAGTTCTACTAAAGATAGTTTGATACAATTGAAAATTATATTTTGAGTCGTATAATGAATGAAAATAATGCTATATATAATGACAATTTATGTGATCCTTCCTATTGCATATTAATGACCACTCATCTATCCTAAAGAGATTAAAGAAAAGTGAAAAAAAATATTCAATAAAAAATAAACTTTATATTAATCAAAAGGATAAATAAATTTCAGAATATTTTTGGAGGATATTTCTTTAAAATTCTAAAAATGTAAAATTTGCATGACATAACTCATCATGCTTAATTTATTATTGTGTCATCGTTAATTTTAACTCATTCTTATAATTACATAATTTATTAATACTAATGATTATGCAATGTAATACTAAATTTAGTTTTATTATTTCATATCGATTCTGCGGGGCTTGTAATCTAATTGGCATATAAATTTAGAATCTAATTATCTAATATGCAACGCGTAAAAAATATGGATTGTGACTCATATGTATCATTATACTTTCTTGGCTAGCCCATTAGCTCATAATTAAAAATAAATTAAGTATATTGCATAATTAATAATAAAAATACATAATAAGTTCTCATGACACATTCTTTGTAAATTTTACAAAATGTAAAAAAAAAAATTATAAATACCTACCATTTTTTAAAAAAAAAAAATTTTTCTCTAAATTTAAAAACTAGATTCACTAAAATTTTCCTTTAAACTCTTTTTTCTCTATAATTTCATTTATTCTCTATAACCTCTTAAAAATAAACTACTCCTTTAAACTCCTTCTTTTATCTTTCCTTATACTGTATATAGGGGTCTTCCTCGTATCAGGCAAGGAAGGTCCAGNAAATTCCTTTAAACTTCCTCTTCTCTTCCTTATACTGTATATAGAAGTCTTCTTCGTATCAGGCAAGGAAAGACCGGTCAGATAGTTGAATATATCCTATCTGCGGTTTGGTTTAGATTAGAATTCCCTTTTTCATTTNCTTGTATTTATGTTTATGAAGCAATGTTGAAGATTATGATGGGAAGATATCAACAAACAGCAAGAAGATAAAGGAAAAAAGAAGTACTACTTCAAGATAAAATAAGAAACACACAAGAGGATGAAAAGTTACTTTCATAAAATGGATATCTCGAGTATTGAAAAATGGTGCAGAATTGCTGAGATAATCTGGATCTCGGAGACGTCATTCTGATACTTACACTATTGGAAGGGAGAGGAGAAATATTTAAGATAATTAATTTCAGCATTAAAATTGAAAACTTAAAAACAAAAAAACGATTAGAATAAAAAAATAATAGATAAGTAAAGAAATAATACAATAAAGAAATAATAAATGAACTCGCGATAACAGAGAAGATCCAGTAAGAGAAAGGTGTAATGAAAGAAAATGAAAGAAAATGACAGATGACAAGTTAAAAGAAATATTAAGTAAGCAAAAGAAAATATTTGCTATCTGGTGAATGATTAAAAGAACAATAAGAAATATAACAAATTGGACTCTAAAAGAATAATAAAAGAACTGAAACAGGTCATCAATAATAATAGATACCAAAATAAAGACAAAGTCAAACTGAAGAAGGAACAAAGTTGAAAGAACAATTCGAAGAAAAAATACATATAAACAAAGAAAGGTATATTGGCTTAAAAAAAGANGCCAGTCACTTAATTGTGGGAAAAAGTTGGGAATAAAAGATGTAATAAGGCAGCAGAAATAGAAAGGAATTATAAGAATAAAATAAACAATAATAATAGAAATAAAATAGAAAGGATAATAAAGGAATATACAACAAATGATACAAATAGAGTAGTAATATTATATTTTTTTTTTTATTTTAAATGTATTAAAGAATATTTTTTTTAATAAATAAAATAATTTTTTAAATTTTGAATTGTTTTGACCGGATAATCTAATGGATAACTCATACTATCTTTAGTATTTGGTTCTTGAGTTATTCAAGTTCCCTAACACTGTATAATATTATTTTAATTTATTTGAATTAAACAATTCATTAAAAAATTAACTTTTGACCGACTGACAAATAAAACTGCCTGTTTGAAATTAAATCCGTTCAAAAAAAAATAATAAAATTTTGACAGATGTTTTCTTAATATTTAGATTTAAAACTATAAAATATTTGTTAAATGTCACCGCAATATACAGTATATTTATCCAGCATTAGGATGGAATTTCGGGTAGAATTAAAAATGTAATTGAAACTCTGCCCAAACTCCTACAAACTCCTACTCTAATGCCGTTGTGATGATGATCACCTCAGTAACATTTAGCAATTTTCCAAAACGATAAAAAAAGTTTCTGATTAATAAATTTTAATGTAATTAATTTAAGAATTTAAATTTTAATTTAGCAATTAAGTGTAACAGTGCAACACAACGACTCATCAAAATTCTTTTATTGTCTGTTTTAAAGAATAAAATTAATATGCAACTTATTTTATTACTTGTTCATTGATATATTAATCTGTTCGATATTCATTTTCTCTGTTATCTTGAGCTTGTTTTCTGTTACGTATTTCTGTTTTAGCTTTCTTTCATACCAATAAATTGCTTGACTTTATCTTTTTTAATTTCATCTCCTTTTCATACATTTTAGCAAGATTGTATTGTATTGAGCTAATGCTTTTTGATTATTAACACTGGTTCCATTATAGCAATATCCTAAACGATTTAATCCACCTGAATTTCCTAAATTTGCAGCTGATATAAATCAAATGCTTTTTGTTCATCAATACTAGTTATTATTATACAAATGAAACAAAATAAAAATAAAATAAAAATAAAATTGGAGGTTATAAAATATAAATTATTTTTTGCTTGAACCAATTTTGTCATGCAACAATTCGAAATTATCTTTTTTCATGTATATTAATTATTTTTTAGAAAAAATCACCGAATAATATTTTATTCAGATTTTAAGACTTAAAATTTTATAATTAATTTCCGATTTGACTAATGAATTTTTACTTTGGTAGAATCAAATCTTTAATTTCGTACAATACATAACTTCCTTAAATTGAGTAACTTACGCCCAAATTTATTTAGCTTTTTTTTGAAATTAATTCAAAATTATGTTTAATCATTAAAAACTGACTAATACTATGATTTGAAGTTTAGAGAGACTATAATGTAAAAATATTTCGTGGTCATGTGAATATTCTGTGACTCCATATTTATGACGAGTTTTGTCTTCCAGTAAAAAAAATAACGATAATGTTTTATATTACAAATATTTAATATTTTTATTTAACTAAGTTTTTTAAATATAGGTATATTTATGGTGGTGTCCTTCCATTAAAATGGGCAAAACATTTTAGACTTTCTTCTGTTGCAAATGACACTTTAAATCATGAAGAAGTTTAAGTTTCTTATTATTGATTCACAAATTGTTAATTCTAATATTGTTTCAACTATTCCTAGATGGATTATTAATAATGATAATTTTAAAGAATCTTATTAATCATACAAATTTAAATTATTGTTAAGAGGAAGCCGAGAGTTACATTTATTAAAGTAAAAGGAATAGAAGAGATTATTGGTGGTCATATCTCTTTACTATGGGTATGGCGAAACTAAGGATAGCTTTTATTTTTTTTTTTAAAAAAAATAAGAATATTAAAGATGCATTCATTAGGATTTCACAATATAATATTTATTTGTTTGCATGAAAAAGGTTACGTAATATTGACGATAAATTTTATATAGAAGATTATGATAAATTTTTATATTAGAACGAAAAATGTACTGGTTGCGTGCTGTAATATTATAACCATTCACAAACCTATATGTCATAATATTAACTGTATGTATTTATGTATTGTAAACTCTGATTTCCACGTTGTATTCTTCGCCAGAACTTATGAGATTATATTACGAATTATTACAATTTTTATATTATTTCAACTTTTCCGGTCTTTTTTCTGTGAGTTGCATTTTTTCATAGATATAAAAATAATAACTTTAAAAGTTGTGTTCTGTAGCTTGAAAAAATAAAATAACAGAAAGTATACGTACATTTTATTAAAAGAATAAAAGTGCAAATAAAAATAGTAATTAAAGATTAAATTTCATATGAAATTTCTTTGTAAAGCCAGATTAATCTCTAATCTTTATCTCAATCACTATTTTTGTGATTTGTGAAGACGCCCTTTATAAAAAATAGATAGGTGCTAATTATTATTATTCTATAAAAGAATATGATGAATTTTTAAATTATTAGGAAACAGAAATTTATGATCATTTGTGAATTATATTAAAGATCATTTCGATTAATACTGAAAAAAAAATTTATAATTGAATTATCATTTACTTTAATTTCTTGTGCATCTTTATATTTATAAGACCAATTATTTTTTACTTTGAAATCCTTATATATAATGCAAAGATAAAAGAAAAACTTGAAATAATATTACTAAAAAGCATTATTATAACTTGATAAAGATTCATGTTCATTTAGAATTTCCTATAAAACTAATCCCACAAAATTATGAGCTATGAAATGTTAGTTAATATGTTCGAATAACAAAGTAGTATTCATTTTCAAAGGAATTAATAAACTGTAAACTTTGTTTTGATAGAAACAGATTGATTCTTGTTTGAATGATGTTTTATACTTCATTTGGTAAAAATTGAAAATTCTTGAATTTGACGCAGGACGTGGTACTTTGATCCATAACTCAACAAAAGCCTAAAGAAAATAAATTATCAAAATCCCTTGGGGAAAGCTCAACAAAAGCTCTTAATTTATTTAGTTTATTTGCATGTAGTTGTACTTGAATCAACGGATTAGTGCAAAAATAAATAAATTTTGTTATACACTATGACTATGATCATGCATAATCTATCAGTTACGGTCTTACGGATTTTGACTCATTTTGAATAATACAAAGTCATGGAATTAAAATTACGACACAATTACAAAAAAAAATTAAATCTAAATAAACTATAGTAAGAATAGGACCCCGAAATATATATAAAAAGGTAAGGTCAGAGTTGCGTATAATGAACCAAAAAAAAATCATGTAAATCTTTCCTTTTTTTGGATAATTTCTGATAATGTCAGCCAGAAATTTATTACTTATTTTAATAACTGCCTGACATTACCGTAATTTCGGCCCTGAAAAGCTAATAGTAAAGTTTTTTTGCTGTATTTCGGGGTCCTGTAAGAATCCACTAAAAGTAGTATATAATAGTATATAATGTATATAATAGTTAAATTGAGAATATCCTATATTATTTAGAATTTCTTGTATTTAAAATAGTAAAATTACAAATACTGTCAGATAAATCATCCTCAAATCGTTTGCGCCACAATGTTTTACGAAGTAAAAATAACTAATATATAATCGCTTTATTTATTTTATTTTTTTATCTCAAAATTCTTTTTTTCTATTTTCTGTAAAATAATTTTTTTTTAGAAAAAAGTTTAATAATTACATTTTATCATTTCTAAAAGAAAAATATGTTAAAAAACTTTTGATTATAATAATTAAGGTTATTTTTTTCCTTCCAATTCTTATTTTTTTTTTACATTCCAATTATAGTAAGATTCGGATTTTATTGCGCCTTAAACATATAGATTTTCTATAAATATTTTAGAAATTCTTTTGAGAATTTCTTAAGATCATCATGTACACAGAAATTTTTTAATTAGATAAATTTTTTTTTAAAAGAATATTTAGAAACTCCTGTTAGAAATTAAAGGTGGAATTTTCTGAGTTCGGATAAAAAAAATTTTTTTCGTAAATAAATTTATTACAAAAAAAAAGTATATATTAGACAGTTTTCTTAACGAAAGAATTTAAGTTTTTTTTAAAAGTTTAATCGGTATGGAGCAATTAATTAATCATAAACACAAAATTGACTTTTTACTTTCAAGTGACACATCTTTAAGTCAGCCAAAACAAATCACGGTTAAATCAAAACGTGGATTATGTAGTGAATGTAAGAAAAGAGAACTTTATAAAAATCATCAGGTTTGCAGAAATTGTTATAGAGCGAAATCAATATACAAACCAAGTGGAAACAAAGTTATTGATGATTTTATCAAATACACATTACGTAATAAGAATAAACTTGCCGGGAAAATGGAGTTTGTCCCTTATGAACAATTCGAAGACATAAAATTTATTGCTGAAGGAGGATTTAGTAAAATTTATAAAGCTACCTGGATTGATGGCCCAATTGTTGAATGGAATAAATCAAAACAAAATTATTCTCGATCTAAATCTACTAAAGTAGCTCTTAAGAAGCTTAATAATTCTGAAAACATCACATCTAAAGAGTTGAATGAGGTAAATACTCTTATTAACAATTTTAATAATAAATAATCAATAATAAATATATATTTTTTTATTTTAGCTCAAGATATTTTATGAATTTTCTTTGAAAACTAATGAATGGGATAAAAATTACATTAGTAAATATTATGGAATTACTCAAGATCCTACTACTCAAGAGATTTTGATCATAATGCCATACTATAATTCGGGTGATTTGATAAATTATATAAACACTAATGATTTTTATAGTATTAGTTGGTATATAAAGTTATATTATTTAGATGATATAATAAGAGGACTTAAGAATATACATAATGTAGATATTATTCATAGAGATTTTCATAGTGGAAATATCTTTTTTAGTGATTATGCACATGCAGTAATAGGTGATCTTGGAATAAGTAAATCTGCAACTGAAACTACAGATGATAATGAGAATTATGGTATTATTCCTTATATGGCTCCAGAAATTTTTAAAGGACAAAAATATACCAAAGCTTCAGATATATATAGTTTTGGAATGATTATGTGGGAGTTTATGACAGGTAGAAGACCTTTTTGGGATAGAAATCATGATACANANCTTATAATTGAAATATGTGNTGGTTTANGNCCACCAATTGTNACAAATGCANCNNAAGGTTATATTGATTTAATGAAAGAATGCTGGCATTCTGATCCAGATAAAAGACCAACGGCAACTGTTATATTTATTGATAAAATTGATAAAATGCGGTTTAATGAACCTTTTGATGAGAAATCTATAAATTCGACTAAAATTATACCATCATCAAATATTGGGCCTGTAACAACAAATAATCCAGGTGCCATCTACAAAAGCAGACCTTTAAGTGGTATGATTCGATCTGCAATGTCTACAATGTCTACAAGAAGTTTAATAAGCCGATCTATAATTTCAGAAGTTGGTAAATAATTTATTTTATTATATTAAATGTACAAAAAATAAAATTTATTTTATTTATAATTATATTTTTTTATTTTAAAGTTAAAAGAAAGTTTGAGGATAATCAAATGGAAAATAGTTTTAATGAAGGTATGATAAAAAAACTTTTTATATATATAAAAAGAATGAATCTAAGTTAATACTTATTAAATTAAAAATATTCTCAGCCAAAAGTATCAAGAAGGTTAAATTAATCGAAAATGAAAATGAAAATAATGGTAAAATATCTTTTGTTTTTAAAAATAAAAATTAATTATATACATTAATTTATTTATTTATATTTATATTTAGATTATATTACAAAAGAATTTGAATTGGATATTGATATGAATTTGGAGCAATATAACGATGAAAGTAAGTAAATTTATACTTTTTATAAACATTTTTATCATTTCCTAACCTAATTTTTTTTTTAATTTTAAAAAGATTTAGACTATTTTACCCAAGAAATTAATTTTGATATTTAACGTGTGTTTCTATTTAATATTTTTCTTCTATTTTTTATTTACACCTTTTTATTTTATTTATTCCTTTATTTGTTTGATAATCAAAATTTTTAAAATATGATCTTAATTTTTTTTTTCCTTCCAAGAAAAAAGGGATTTTTTTTTGATTTATGATCAATTACTTATTATACCATGTAAGTATGATGGGTAAAAATTATTTTGACTTTAACATTTTTAATATTTAATATAAATCGATAATAGATAAATAATAATAATTCATTATTTAAAAATAATTATGTATATTAAATTAGTGGTTGATGGCTAGTCATTAAATACATTAATGTGATAAATGTAAAGAATTTTTAGTTAGATTAATATCATGAAACAAACTGTAAAATCAAAAAATTAAATAATAATATTTGTCCTGGTAATCATTACACTTTTAAAACCTATAAATTTTATATTATAAACTGACTGTTTGTAAGAACTTTATCTAGTATTTCTTGGCGAATCATAATTGTAACTTTTTATAACGAAAGACAATTATGGATATAATTTGTTATATCTAAATTGTTGAAGTAATTTAAATTTTGTGATATAGAAATTGAATGAGCAGAATCTTGTCTTGATCATAATTGTTTAATTCAAAAAGTAATTGGATTAAATGGATTGTAGTTAGTGATTTTACCTAAGGATTCTTTAAAATGAAATTTTTTGGCAGAAACCTTTCAGGAAGCAAATGACTTGAAATGACAAATGATCCGAATGACAAATGATAAATGATAAATGACATCATTTCATTGCTCAAATGACAAATCATTTGAATGTAATGTTGGCCAGTACTATAGGTCTGGCCTGCGTTAAGTTTGTTAAATCACATGTCAAGATATCAGCCAATCAGGATCAAATGACTGAAATGACCAAATGACAAATGATTAGGCAAATCCACAATGAAACCCCCTTCTAATGAGAATGAAAATAAAAAATATGAAAAAATGACATTTTTTTCAGATTAAAAATTATATTATCTTTGATTAATTTAATTAGTCAAACAAAAAGGAATATAATCAACACATAGAATAGTTAAAGAACATATATATATATCATGAGGCGTTAGACTCTTAAAATAAATCAATGAAAATAATTAAATAACCATTGTAAGTTTTAATTGTATATTCATCGTCTATAATTTGATCAAAGCCAAACGAATATATTTTATTCAGACTTTAAAGTTTTAGCATACACTTAAATTATATAATTTCAGATTTGATTTTTTACTTTGGTACTTTGATTTCGTATAGCTCTGGTAGGATGTACAATAATAACCTCCTTAAATTGAATAACTTATATATCAGTTATGCAAAATTATATTGAATTATTAAAGGATGACTTACAATTGAAGTTGGAGAGGACAATAACATGAATATTCTGTAGTGTTATCGTTCCGAGTTTTGTCTTCCAATAAAAAGAATAACGATAATGTTTTAGCAAATATTAAATTACCAAATATATCGCCAGAAATCTTTAAGTTATATCTACAGCTTTAATATTTTTATTCAAGTTTTTTAATATAAATATAGGCAAAACATTTTAGACTGTCTTCAAGAACTAACACTTACTGTATATACAAAAATATTTAATTGAAAATAAGTCAGAGTGGATAGAACAACATTTTGGATTTACTCCTCAAAATATAATAATTTATTGGAACTTCAATACAAATTTAATGGCTCAATATTTTTATAAAATTTTTAAATCATTGGATTTTACTTTACTTTCTGAAAAATCTTTAATTTCACTTATTAAAAAAGGATGATTTACAAATGAAAGAAGTTGAAAAATCGAATCACAACCTATATGTCGTAATATTACAACCACTTATAGGCTGTCTATGTATTGTAAACTTCAATTTCCGGAAAGTACATTTGTATCTTTACCAAAGTTATAACTGAGATTATTAACATATATATGGTCTACCATTACAATTTTATATTATTTCAACTTCTCCAGTCTTTTTTTTCTTTGGGTTAGTTTCATTTTTTTTTTATTAAGAAAGAAATTTGTATTTTATTTTTATAGAAATAAATATGATAACTCTAAAAGTTGTGTTCTGTAGCTTGAAAAAATATTTAACAAAGTATACGTACATTTTATTTTTTAAAAGAATAAAAAGTGCAATTAAAAATAGTAATTAAAGATTAAAATTTCATATGAAATTTTCTTTCAGTTTTTGCGATTTGTGATATAAAAAAAAAATAGATAAACAAATTATCTAATCTTTTATAGAAGAATATTATGAATTTTAAATTGAAACAGAAATTTATGATCATTTGTGAATCAAACTCCTTGGGGAGAGGATTATGTTAAGTAGTACATTACATAATCATTAGTACTGTTCAGTTACTGATTAGACTCATTTGGAATACTAGGAGAAAATAATTATGAGTTAATAGGTGAAGAACACGTAATTATGACACATTATGTTTAATTTATTATTATGTAAATCAATAATATCCCTAAATATAAAAATTTTCACCTTACATGCATATCATGCATATTAGAAATCTTCATTTTATGAATCATTGATGAATGAAAAATTCTCACATCCCTGACACATCCCTGACTCATTACCGAATATGATACTGTACAAAGTGTACATGATGTTGTATGCAAAAATTTTATATCATATCTTTTTCGCGAAATGTAATAATTAACATGACTTTGACTCATAAATCAATATTAAATCATCATCAATTAACTAAAACTATAATCATATAATATACTAATTTACAAAATATTTATTTAGTCTTAATAAACATAATTATATACATTATATAAGGAAAATGACTGAAATGATCAAATGACAAAGGATTAGGAATAATGACGAGCAAATCATTTAAATGGTTAAATTATCAACTCATTCTTGGACGAAACCTATGTCAATTGCACTGAAATTGAGATAAAATCTTTGAAATAATTTAAAGAAGCATCATGCATAATCATTATAATTATTAATTTAGAATTATAGCCTCAATTATCGCAACATTATTATTGAAATTTGAAAGTATGTAAAAAGAAATATAATTTATTTTAATATATTTTTTGTTTATTTACATATAATGAATTTAACTGTTGTAATTTTTTAAATTGTGATATTGTGAAATGTAAGAAATCATTTAACAAAAAAAAAATATGGAATATTTCTAATTATAAGTTATTGATAATATCTTTTAAATCAAGAAAATTTTCTGTTTCCTTTCTTGAAAAATACTTATCATTGAAGGCTATGGACCGATAATAAATGATTCATTTTAGGAAGATAAGTTAGTTCCTCATAAGTTTCATCATATAGAATACATCGAACATAATCTATTTGCTGTAAAGATGATAAAATAAATAAAATGAGTAATTATTATACAGTAAATATAATAAGAATAGGTGATTATAAATGTACCATATTGATAAAACCGCTTGCTCTGATCATTGGTTGTAAAATTGATCCTTCATATATCTTACATGGAAGTTTATATTCAATCCAACCTTGTCCCTCGAGTTTTAACAAATCTTCATAATTTAAGTACTCCATATGTTCCACCTTATACAATATATGTTAATATTATATAATATAAATGCAATAAAAAATTCTTTAATAATTAAACTTACTTCATCAGCAGTAAAAGTTATAAATTTCACGAAACAATTTTTAGATATTAATTTTTTAATATTAATTTTCCAAATAATGTAATAGCTACTAAAACTATTATCATCTTTAAAAATACTTGAAATATTAGGCAATTTCAAATGAAACGAAGATCTATCTTTAAAAGATAATATTTGTCCTGATAAACTAAATTTTAAAATATGATTAATTTCTATTAAATTACTAACATACAAATTTAATGTAATAAGCTTACCTATTTGAATTATTTTCTTGAAATTGATAAAGTTCACTGTGCTTATTTATAAGATTTGAAACAAAATAAATGTTTTGCACTGTAAATAATTAAAATTAAAAAAAAAATCAATATATTAATTATTATTTAAATTAATTCAAAAGAATTAAAAAGATAATAAATACGAAAATTGCTTTACCTTTATACATAAATATACTAAATTTGCTAATAATTCCAAGTTCCTCAGAAAAACTATCAAACCAACAAAATAAGCTATCATATAACTTAAAATTATCAAATTTGCAGACTTTACATAAGTGTGACCAAACATCTAATTCAGTGCATTTTTCAAAAGCTACTGTTGCATTATTATTATTTTCCATTACATAATATATTAACCATTTATAATAATATGCTATATTATTATATGGAACCAATTGTATAGATTCTTCAAGATCTAATAAAGCTTTATCATATTCTTGACAAATGAAATATGCAATGGCTCTTTTATTCAAATTATGAACATTTTCTGGATTTATAATATTTGCTTTTGTAAAGTATAATATAGCTTCATTGTATCTTTTCATATTACTAAGAATTTCTCCATAATAACATAAAATTAATGAATCTTCCTTATTAATATTTAATAATTTGTCTAATATTTTTAGTGTATTTGAATAATCTTTTTGCTTTTCATAACAATTCCCAAGTAATATATATAAATTCTTTATTTTTGCTTTATAATTCATTGAAATTTCTAAATTATTTATTGCTTTTTCATATTCATTTTGTCTGAAATAGATTTCTCCACGAATAAAGTAAGCAATTGGATCCTTTTTTTTAAGATTAATAGCTTCTTCTAAATATAAATGTGCTTGTTCATAATCATTAAGACATCTATAAGTATAAGCTAAAATGCATCTTATAGAATAACTTTTAGGATAAAATTTTAATAATTCTTTACATGAGAATCCAGATTTTTCATAATTTTCTTCTTCCAATTCTTTTGTAATATTTTGATATATCGGATGTTGTTTTTTTGAATTTCTAATTTGAAAGATTGATTGTAGTGACCTATTTGAGTTTGATTTAATTGCATCCATGAATTTCAATTTTTTTGTTAACATGAGATCCTCTTCTGAATCATCTGAATCATTATAATTATTATTTAATATTTCCAGCATTTTTTCTTTATTTTCCAATTCAATAGGTGATAAAATATACCCAGCTTTTAATAGATGGGGATATAAATTTTTATAAATAGTACTTTGTGATATATATTTGATATCACTGTCAAAAATTTTCTTTCGACAATTAGGACATTTTTTTTGCTCCAATTTTTTGAAATTTTCTAACGATAGTATATGTTGACATTTTAAAATACATAGTTGATCTTCTGGTTCACTACTAATTGGACAAGTCATCTCATCTGCTATAATACTTAAAATACTTGAACCTGATAATTGTTTCTTTTTTGAATATGAATTCAGATATAAACTTTTTATTTTTCTATTTACTTTTCCAATTTCAATGTTATTCTTTAAAATCTTAATATCTTCAATATATTTTTCTTTAACAAATGTTAATAAATTTTGAAAATCTGTTGACTTATTTTCATTTAATTTTTGTAAATATTGGTTAAAATCAACCTCAATCATTGAAAACATTTGTTTATCAATATTATGTATGTATATTAATATTTCAATAGCTTTGAATTGAATGAAACTACTTGGAGCTTTATTAAGTGATTCAATTGCTAGATAATAACAAAGACCATGTATAGATGTTTGAGTAGATTTTTGAATAAGATTATGTGCAAGATCCAATATTCCAAACCATAAAGTATGTGGTAATACAAGAGGTTCATTTCCGGTAAGATCATTTATGAAACCACCAGTATTTCTTAAACTTTTGACAAGTTTATTTAATGATTCATCAAATTTTGGTTGAGAATCTAACATAGATTTGTCAGTAACATTAATCCATTCTCTTTCCAAATAACACCAAAAATATTCCATTAATATTCTTCCCCCAAATTTTTTACTAATTATTTTTTCAGAACTTTCAGACCAAATGAAAAGACTATTTTGAATTATTAGCATAATTCTCCAATCTACATAATAAGATGCTACCGGATATTTAAAACTTAACCCTTGACGTAATTGAGCAAGCATTGACAAGGTTGAACAATTATTATTTGAAACAGTATCTCTTAATGTAATATTCAATGTAGTCTTAAGTAATTCTTTCGTTCTTCGTATAATTTTTTGAATCCAAGTTTCATCATCACGCAGACCATTTAGTGTATCTCTCAAATGAATTAATAAAAAATCAATATTATAATTTCGATTTTTTGTAATTTTTTCATCATCATCTCCCTGTTGATTAAAATTATGCTTAAAGCTATTGTTTTCGAGTCCTTCTATTGCATTTTGATGTATTTCTGCAAACTTTATCAAAGAATTATAGATATCATCTCGAAGCTTTTTGGTAAGACATATTTGTGAGAAACATATCCTTTCTAATACTGCGACCCATGTACGTAAATGTAATTCTAACCTAGCTACACTTTCTTTTGAATAGTATAAATTAAATGGAGAAGGATCAGCTAAAGCAACTAATGAATCTATTAATACTTTGCCTGAAAATTCATTTTCAAAATCTTCAAAAATCCTCTTTAAGGTATTTAAACATTTTATTTCGGTCAGTTTGTTAATAAGATCTTTTACTTTTTCATCTGGCATAGTGGGTCTATTCTCTTCAAATTTTAACTCCATCACATCATCCGTCTCTTTTATTGACGATAAACTACTTTTTGATTCAGATTGAAAAGATTCTGTTTGTGAACTTGTAATAATCTCCGAATCTACATATAAGTTTTCATTAATATCTGGAAAGATATCGCTAGGTATTGTATCTGATGAGTATTTTTCTAATAAACCATCTTCTTTTCCTTCATTAAAACTTTCGTTAGAATTATTTTGTTCAGGATATATTATTGATTTAATAGTTAAAACAACTTTCTGTATATCTGGACGTTTATTTGGCTCAAATTCCCAACATTCTAATTGATTAAATAAAATAAAATAAAATAAAAGTTAAATTTTTTTTTTAAAAAAAACAAACAATCAATCAATAATATTAATTAATTACCTTTATACAAGTTACTATATTCAAAAGGAGTTTCATCAATAATTTTTTCTCTCAATCCATTAATAATACTCATAGATAGTTGTAAATCACGATCAAACTCTTTAAACGGCTGTCGTCCACTTGAGATTTGCCATAAAAGAACACCAATACTATATATATCCGATTTTTTTTCGTTTAATCTATATTGTTGGTCATTGAAAAGTTTTGGATCTATATAAGGTATTACACCAAATATTTTTGCCTCACTACTTGATTTTTCAGCAATTTTTTTTGATAAGCCAAAATCTGCTAATTTAATATTTTTTCGATGTACAAGTATATTTCTGTCATGCTATAAGATTATTAAGAGAATTACTTGTTAAACCTATAATACAATAAAAACAATTACAAATTTAATAAAAAAAAAATTCATTACCAGATCACGATGAACAATTCCACAACAATGTATACATTCTACAGCACTTGCCAATTGGAATGCTAATTGCAGCTTATCTTCCCAAGTAAGTTCATTGAAATGATTATCTAAATATGAACTTAATGTGCCGCTATCAGCATATTCCAAAACTAAAATGTATTCTTTCATTTGATTCTTTGCGTCTGAAAAAAAAGTTTATATATCAAAAAATTGAGAAAAGTAATTAATTAATTTTATTTGCTAAGTTGTAATTTTAAAACTTACCAGTTTCTATGGTTGTAATACCATGGAACCGTAAAATATTTTCATGTTTATCAACTTTCCGATGAAGCGTTAACTATTGTATAATAATAATATATATAAAGTATTAAACATAAATTAATTCAATCTCTCATATTATAAAATAATTATAATTATTGTACCTCTTTAACAATTTCTTTAAGCGTTTGTTTATCATTATTAAAAGATTTTAAAGCGAAATAAAAACTAGCATTTTTCCAAGTAGCACGAGAAACGCTTCCAAATGAACCTTTTCCTATTTTTTGTATATTCTTGAAATCAGAATATTCAAAATTTTCGATATGTCCAATGGAAATTAATGTTTCTAAATTATTTGACATTATTAAAGAATTTATTGAGTTTAAACTAAACTTGACCTTTTTAAACAAGTTTTAACTGAATGTGAACAGGTACAACCGTACACCGCAATGACGATTTTTACCCATATGTGTACTTTCATTTGATTATTATCACTCAATTTTGGCTCCAGCACCCCAAAAAATTTTCGGTAACGTGACCTGTGTTTATTTATCACACCGCGTCACACCCTCAGCTTTCAATTTTATTAAAAACTTATTTGTCACACACTATTTGTCACCGGTTTCACGTAACCATCACGAGACAGTGCATAACTCTGGTCACAAGTCACGTTACCGAAAATTTTTGGTGACCTCAAATAATTGTGTCACACCATTCTACGTCTTCATTTTTACTAAGTATTCTGAATTTTGAATTTTTTAAACTTCCACAATTAATGCCGACATTTTTTGATGGATACGCAGGGGGAAGTCATAATAATACTATGCACTGCGCCTTATGGATAGAATATGTAATGATAATTAAAGATAAAAAAGAATGATTTAATTAATATACATATCTTACTCTAATTTATATCTCATTTAATATCCTAATGTAACATTTAAACTTTTCAGGTCTACAAGTTTATTAGAGATGTTAATCGATCTTCCCGCCTCTATAGATGTTCCAAAATAAAATGGACATTTTACTCTTTTTACTATGTATCAGCATTTTGATCTTCGTCAAGAAAATCTTTGTTCATCATCATCACGTGTACAATAGGCGCAGTGAAATAATTAAAGTCTGGTGCAGTATTACGAAAATATTATTTAATCTAATCGACTCCACATATCTCATCAGCGTGGTAAATTGCTATGGCTTTCCTATCATGCATTAACAAAAATTTGGTACAGTATATCATCCGGCAATGGCATCTTCACATGCATTCTTGACGTTTGACGCAGTATGAACTGATGATAAAAAATCAAAATATTATTAGGCAATGTGGAATATGAATTATTGTAAGTGTGAATCAGAAACCCTCATCTTGTTTTACTTTTTTTATCTCATTGCTAATCTCAAGAATTCTCCAATAGATTCAAAATCATTTCATCTCAGGGAAATTCTTTTGTTCTATTACATAGTCTGTGTGAATGGGAGTGATATAGATAGACGAAAATTCTGTACTGAGAAATAAGTGGTATAATTTATTTCAGAATTCTAGTATAGAAAAAGATTACAGTATGGGGGTGAAAATCTTGTAGTTAGAAAAGTAGATAGGTGTATAGATAGAGAAATAATTTTGTTATAAATACAATATTCTCCGAAAATGTGAGAGCAAAGAAATAACTTGATGCTGGGACTTTCATTTATGGCCTAGGATCTAAAAACTCTCTCCCTTTTTGATAGGATCATCATTTCATTCACTTCTCTAAAAAATCATTAATAAAAGTTTCGTTAATTTGCATCAATTTTTTTCTTTATAAAAAAATAGTAATGATCAGAATCATATGACTTAAAATCTATCTCTGCTATGATTCTATGATTCCTATATACGAAAAAGTACTGATATCTAAACGCTAAGTGATGGATCGACAGTCAAAGCAGTAGATTTGTGATAATATCAAGGAGCTGGGAATCTCATTTGATGAGTTATTGTCCTAAAATAATACCGGCTAAGAAAACATCGTATATAGTTATATAATTATATAAGTATTTTAGGTGCAAAAGTTAATTTCTTGACTGTACTACCTTACTTTCTTGACACCATATATTATATTACATACTGTACTGTATATGAGGGTCAAGATAGTAACACAAGAAGGTAATTTTTGCGTTATAGTGTTACATAATCATGATACATGTTCAAATAAAGAAATAAAAGTGATGTTTATGATGCTCTTCTGCGTTAGCTGATCTCCACTATGAGGTGAGAAACTTTAATGATTATGCAAAAATTAATACAGTATACTCTTTTAAATTACTAGTACCGTGACCCAAAGTTTAAATGACTGGGATATCTATTTTATCTATTTTATCGAAAACGTGAATGGATGTACAAAACGTGATGCACATAGATCATTGAGTTTCGAGCTTGATATCCTTCTTGAGAATTTGCCAGTTGATAGCCGTGGTTATTACAAGGCAACTGCCTTGAAAAAGTCTTTTGAGGTTAGTGCATTCTTTTTTATCATGCTTTACCATAGGAGCACATTACCATGCCCTGCAGTTGTTATTGAGCGATTTTTTCGCACAAGGCAAGATGTTTTTTGCCCGAAGTGGGAAGTATATTATTGTCTGGATCTTTAAGTCCCATGATAATATGCGCAGATAGCTCCGCTGATATTGTATTTCCGCCTATGACCGTGCCCTGCAGTTGTTATTGAGCGATTTTTCGCACAAGGCAAGATGTTTTTTGCCCGAAATGGGAAGTATATTATGATCTGGACCTTTAGGTCCCATTATAATATGCGTGGCTAGACGGAAATTGATTAGGTCATTTGTGATGAAGTTTTTAGTCTATACTAACACTGCATTTTCTATTTCATTGGTTTCTCCAAAGAATTGTAATAATGATTCCGGAAATAAATCGTTATGGGAAAATCATTCCTCAAGGTTGGGAACACTAGCTACCATGGACCGAGTAATTAAAGTATGTTTAGGCTTTGGTCTTTTTATATGTATATCATGATGTAAATGTTCACAATTTTCTTTTAATTGGTTATTATTATTAGCGCGAAATTCTAAGCATTGCTTTACAGCAAGAAATGGAGAGATACAAATCTGAGCAAGCGTCAAAATTGTCAGGAAGAGAGAGGACATCAGAAAAAACATCAAAAAAACGAAAGTTATTTGATTATTTATCTTACTAATATTAACGACTTATTCTTTATAATTTTATCACGCACTTTTAATTGAAAATAAGATTAAATATCTTACTTTATAAGAAATAATTTAACGTGAAACTTTTCTGTTGTGTTTAGAATACACATGACAATAAATTCATCTTTTTTGTTAAATTTTCACTTGTAAAATTAACATGATTACTTAAATAAATTAATGATACGTTTTTATATATAAACCATAACGTTTAATTCATATTATAATGATTCTGTTTTTTTATACATAAAAATCAAAAATTTTTTAGTTTTAAAATATTTTATTATTTTCGACTTTATAAATTTGATGTTTCATAAATCATATAATTTAAGAAAAAAATAAATTACTTGCTATTAATCGTATTAATTGCCATTTTAAAATGATGTAGGTTGGTATATTTGGATATGAAAAAAACAATTACCAGATTACTGGACAATTATCAAACGAAAGATTGTAATGACAAATCACAATTCAATAATAACCTATACTATATACTGTACTTAATAAATAATTTATAATGGTAGTGACTAAAGATTTAACAACTGTTTTTTTTTTTAAAAAAAAAAAAAGCAAAAACTTGTTAATATTATAATTTTTATTTTTTTTAAAAAAAAAAATCAAATGATTATGATTTGTACCTTCATATGAGTATTTCTATCACCAACAATTTCAATAGAATTAATAATTTGCCTAATCTCAGATAATTCTTCAGAATTAAGTTGAATTTTTGATGCTTCGAAATTTTCTTCTAAATATTTAACTTTTGTTGTACCAGGAATAGCAACAATATTATCTCCCTATAAAATTTATAAAAAATTTTTATTATTAAAAAAAAAAAAAAATTTTTTTTGTTATTATCGAATTATATTATATTTTACCTGAGCTAAAACCCAAGCTAAACAAAGTTGGGCTGGGGTTACTCCTTTCTTATTCGCAAATTCATTGATTTTATATACAAGTTCCAAGTTTTTATTGAAATTTTCACCTTGAAAACGTTGATT
Source organism: Glomus cerebriforme (assembly GCA_003550305.1). Classification (NCBI taxonomy): domain Eukaryota; kingdom Fungi; phylum Glomeromycota; class Glomeromycetes; order Glomerales; family Glomeraceae; genus Glomus; species Glomus cerebriforme. The sequence goes on along the minus strand of QKYT01000367.1, from coordinate 20,898 downwards.
TGTCCTTCTAAAATCATTTGGTTCAAAATCATCCAAAGATTTATATCTCCCCTAAAAAGAAAAAATTTAATAAATTAAAAACATTCTCATAATGTAATGTAAAAGGTATTTAAAAAATGATAAATACTGTTAGAAACCCACGTCCAAGTGGACTATATGCTACTATAGTGACACCTAATTCACGACAAGCTTCCATAATTCCATTCGTTTCGATATCAAGCGTCCAAGGACTATATTCAATCTTAAAAATTTTATTGAAAAGTTATAGTTAAAAGAATATAAACGTATATATAATATATTTTTTAAATAAGATGTATATATATTTACTTGAACCGCAGCAATAGGATGAACTTTATGAGCACGTCGAAGAGTTTCTGCAGAACATTCAGAAAGACCGATGTATTTAACTTTACCTTCTTTAACAAGTTCTGCTAAAGCACCGACAGTGACTTCAATAGGTCTGTAATCAAAAATGATAATAATTCATTATCACAATAATCACAATTCTTAAACAAGATTAAATGAATAAAATCTATACTTACGTATTTGAATCCACACGATGTTGATAATAAAGATCGATACAATCTATTCCTAGCCTTTTTAAAGAATTTTCACAAGCTTGATGAACATATTCAGGTGTACCTTTTACAACAAAATCATAATCACCGTTTGATCCTTTGGTGATACCAAATTTTGTACAAAGAAACACTTCATTACGACGTTCCTTAAGAACTTTTGAAAGGAGGGTTTCATTGGCTCCAGCTCCATATAAATCCTTTTATATTTCAAAATCACAAACAGTTATGATACGAAATTTTTTTTTTTTTTTACAATTTATAATTAAAAATTTAAATATTAGAAAAGATTAAATACGAACGGCGGTATCCCAAAAGGTACATCCTAAATCAATTGCCCGATTCAATACATCAATACTTTCTTGTTCATCAGCTGAACCATAAGCAAAGCTCATTCCCTATCAAACAAAAAGAAATATATTTTATTTATCATATTATTAGTAAATGTAACATTGATATATATTATGAACATACCATACATCCCAAACCTACTGCAGGGATTTTTACACCAGTTTTACCAAGTTCACGAAGAGCCATTTTTTTTAAAAAAAAAAAAAAATAAATAAATAAAAAAAGAGTTCAATTTTAAAACGAAATTCGAATAAAATTCCTTGATATTTATCTCTGATCAATTTTTTTTGATGCATCACAAATAAATAAACAAATTGGGAATAAATATTTATTCATTACAAATACTCGGATAAAATAATTATTTATTTACGGTCCGAAAATTCGAAAATGGTAAATTTAATAAATTTTACGTCATTAAGGCTTATTAATTACAAAAATATTTTAAAAAAGTCATCTCTATTTGTCATGCTAAACGTCCTGGACCTTGGTTATACAGTACATAAATAAAGGCACATAAAATAGCCAGAATTACATAGTGCCGGCCCTGTAGAAATGCGTAGAGCTAATGTAAAAGTGCCGATCTCCCATATGCAGATTCTATTTTAACAATGGAATTATATCTTGTTCGGTTCTGGTTTTCGACAATTAATGGTTAGTACATTTTCATTGACTTTATTTAGGTTCGGTTGAAATGCACGTTTCAAAAACTATATACTGCGGCGAATCAATATCATGTTTTTTAATAATTAATGTATAGGCTTCGAATGTATATCGCAACAAACTATCACAGCTGATCAGTAAATTCGAAAAAAAAAACAAAAAAATAATGTAAGTTAATAAAAGTTTGTTTGTTTTTTTTGGAAGTTTATAGTAAAAATATTTTATAAAGAGATTTTTGTAGGAAATGGTTTGTCATAATTTACAAGTTAATTAAATTAAATGATAATTCCCAGGTAATACTTGCTGTAAAAGATTCTTGTATTATATCCATGATTACTATAACAGATATGAAAATGATAAGTATTTTGACAAGTATTTACAACTTATTATAATTTCATAATTTCTTGAAATTTGACCATTTATCAAAACATCTGATACAAAAGACCTGAACAATGAGCGAAAATTGAATATTTTTTATGAATATTAATTAGAAATAATTACAGATTAAAACATCATAAATAGATTTGAAGAACAGTTTATATAGCCTCTGATATAGTTCTGATAATGTTCGTGTATTTTGGAAGACAAAATTTTGTGAATTTTTTGACATTAATATATGTAATGGAATTAGACTTGAAATAAAAGACCAAGTTGTTACATTGATTGATTTAATGAATACGTGTTAGGATTTGAATCCAAGTTATAGATCAAATAAATATATTGAAATCAGTTATTTAAAAATTTATTCGAAATAAAAAAAGAAAAGCAACGTTATGAAATTAAAAAACAGTTTGAGTGAGCAGAAAAATAAAGCAAGTAAACTTTTTAACACTGAAAATAATTGATAAACATGCATTCCTTTTATAAATTACTTTCAAAGAATTTTTTAATAAAGAGTATCCAGCGAATTGAATCACAAATAATCAAAAGAATATTGATTTAAAAATTATATACAGTTTAACATGCTGATAAATTAAAAATTTTTATATAAATTCTTTGTGGATTTTGTGATTGATTTACACCTGAAAAATTCCATGAAATTTGTGATAATCAATCTCATGTATCATTTGTTAAAATGAAAGACGGCAAGGAAACTCTTGAAAGATATGATCTAAGTAAAAGACATTTAATGACAACAAAGTCACCATGCATCAATCTTCTCTAGTTATTTGATTAAATATATGATTTCGTTCTTTGTGCGATAAAAAAAAAATGAACAGATTATTTTTTTTAAATAGACGATAAAAAATTGAATCTTTTTATTCTTGTTTAACACATTCTTTAACATAAACTGTAAAAAGAAATAATTATGTGTACGGTAATTACGTTATTAAAAAAATATTAAATATTATTAATACGTAATTTAAAAATATTATGATTACAACATATACTTCGAACATTGATTAATTTTCCTCAATATTTGTTACTTTTTACGCTAAATTTTTTAATACAGTAGTCGAATCGCTACTTTTTGTATAGTAATAAAACATATATGATTTTTAATGGTTTTATGAACAAAATAAATTTTTTATATTTAAATTCTATATTGCGCGTGAGTGCATGATGATGACTGTTCTTATTTATATTGATATTTTTTTTTGCAATAAATGAACTTATGGTAAATTTACTATTGTTGCGGTTGCGCTATCGAGTTTACGACCATTCTGTGTGATGATACGCGTTTTATTACGTGTTAGTGATGAAATAAATAATTTATAAATTAAAAAAACGTTAAATTACAAACTAAGAAAAACTGTAAGAACAACTATGTTATCTTACTGCTCTAAATTCTTAGTGTTTAAAATATTAATTCAAATATAAAATAAAAAGTATTTAAGAAAATAAAATCAAAAAGAAAAAATCTTCAATATATAATAATCTAATTTTTTTTTTAAAAAAAAAAAAAAAATAGCTTATAATTCGTCCGTATCTAAAATATAAATTATAAATTTTTAGCGAATTTCAGATTAAAAAAAAATCTATTTTTCTTTTCAAGAAAAATATATTTTTTTTTACCATCAGGAATTTCAAAATCATCTTGTCCTTCTGAATGAAAATTTGGATTATTGTATATCTCATCTCCATCTAAAAAATATATATAAATTAGTTATTAATAATAAAAGGTTTAAATAGTTTAAATGATTATTTTTATGTACCATCAGTATCAACAAGTTTTTTTATTTGCTGTGGAATTATCACTTCATTATAATTAACTTGAACATCTAAAAAAAATTTAAATGAATTAAAATTTGTATTTTGTGAGTAAATAAATGATAAAATTAAATTTATTTACCATTCTCTGAGCTTATTTGTAGCTCATTAAATACCTTGGATAAGTTATTTTTGCCGTTATCTTAAATTATTAAATACTTGTTTGTTTAATTACTTCAATAAAAATAAAATATTTTATTAAATAAAATTACCTTCATTACTTGATTTGTTAAAATCATCAACTAAAAAAAAAACAAAAAGTCAATCAATATTTATTAAATGATAATTTATATAATTTAAATAAATAAATACTTACTATTGTCAGGAATATTATAGTTATATGGTTTACTATGAAATGCTATTAAAATAAAAGTGTAAAAGGTGTAATTAAATATTTATAAATGACAATGATCCAAATAAAAATTTATACCTTCTTGTTCTTCTATTAATAAATTAAAAAGATATTATTTAATATTATAAATATATTTATTAATAGCATATATCAAATAAACTAAATAATCTTACCTTCTGTTGCATTCTTTGGTTCTGGTAAATTTTCAAATTGATAGACTTTACTCGTAAATAATCTGCTACTGGTATAATTTGTTTTTCTACTTTCAATTTCATTTGTTTCTAAATTATTATTTGTTTTAAATTCAAATAATTTGAATAAATTAAATTTTTTTAAAATTTTTTTTACATTTTTGTTTTTATTTGTTTTATTTTGATTATATGATAAATTCATTTTATCTATTTTATCATAGAGTGTATCAATATCAGGTCTTTTTAATGGATCAGCATCCCAACATTGTTTCATTAAACTTTCATATTCTAAAGGAGTTCCTGATANNATTTTTGGTCTTATNCCATTNANNATNTTNATTNCAAGATNATAATCATNNTCATANTTNATAAATGGTGGTTGTCCAGATGAAATTTCCCACATAAGCATCGCAATACTATAAATATCAGATTTAAAAGTGTATTCTTTTCCAGCAATAACTTCAGGTGCTATATAAGGAAGATTTCCATATATACTTTTTGTTGGCTTATTAGCAGGGCCACAAAATCCAAAATCACTAATAGACCAAATATTAGAATTTTGTGAATACAATATATTTCCAGAATGCAAATCTCTATGAATTGCATCCTCATAGTGAATTCTAATAAGTGAATTAATTATATTATAAGTAATTCCAATTCTTTCTTTCCATATAAGTTGATTTTGTTGTAAATATTCTCTCAAATTTATATCCATAATATTTATTACAAGCATATATTTTTCATTTGATGGATCTTGTGTTAAACCAAAACAATGGACAATAACATCCCATTTATTGCTTATAGTTAAATGTGATGTGGCCTATATAAAAAATAATAATTATTAATATAAATGGTTCAATTATTAAGTTTGTTTATAAATTTTACTCTTAGATTACATACCTCTTCAAACCATCTTTGATTTGCACTTTCAACATTTTCTAATCTTTTAAGTATTACATTTTGAGACCCAAGTCTTTTTAATTGTTGTTTTTTAGAATCCCATTCTTCATAAGATCCATTGATCCAAATTGCTGTGTAAATTTCAGAGCATCCACCTTCTGTTAGATATTCAATATTTTGTAAGTTACTATATGGAATCCATTCAACTATTTTATCAGGACNAACTGATTCAATTTGACATTTCTGTATTAAACTATCAATATCATAATTTCCTGATGTCCAATTTGAAAANTTTGATTTTAAGTAATTTCGAACACAATATTCACAANATAAAGTAGCTAAACATTCCTGATTACAATTTTCACAAATTCTTTTTGTTCCTGAATTAGAATGAATTTTATTTAGGTCATAACTTTTATTTAATATTTTTATTGCTTCAGTTTTTTCATCTTTTGTAAGTGATTTATCAGCAAGAACTGTTTGTTTTTGAAATTTAAATCGTTTGTGTATATCATTGTAAATATTATGGTCAGTAAGCGAATATATTTTATTGACTGTTGCATAAACTAAATCTTCTCTAATAGAAGACATAATACAATCTAATTTTCCTATAAAGTTTTTAAGAAACCAAAAAAAAAAATTCCGAATGTTTTGTGCACAATATTTATAACATGCATGTCAATTGTGTCATGTGCCACAAACTATAAATATTTTAGGCCATTCAGGTGATTACAACCTTTGATGATCACCCGCAATAAGAAATTCATTATATTTGTGATTTTTTGTTATTGTTAAAGCATTCATTAAAGCTCCCTGATCATTGTTGTAGGTGGATTCGGAATCCGGTGGATTCTGAATCCACATAATGTGGATTTTGGATCTCATATCAACACGTGTGGAATTAGAATATCCCTTTTCACATGTTTCACATGATATTGCACATGCTTTTGTTTACATAACTAATAATATATATTGCATCATTGATTGTACTGCACAAGTTTCGCGTAAAAAATTTTTTTCACTTATGTCAAACCAAGAAGAATACCCTTTTTTTCCCAAAAATCTTTTTGATGATTTGATTAATAAATATCTTGAAAATAAATCTCCTATTAGGCGTCGTAAAACTTTTATTTCTCGTAATGATTATGACCTAATTATCTCAGTACTTCG
>QKYT01000365.1:56719-71244 GCA_003550305.1 Glomus cerebriforme | reverse complement strand
CATCTGGTGATTTCTTTAAAAAGGTTCATCCATATAAAATTATTGAGACATCAACTTTATGAAGAATTGTTAGGATCTTATTTAAATAACTGAATGATAATATTCTATTACCCTTTAGTGATGATTTAGAAGCACAATATGACTTAGCTTTCTGCTTTCATTAATAAGTTTAAGTTATTAACAAGTGTGACAATTTTATTAACACATCTCAAAAAATAATAAAATAAAGAAGATATAATCAATCAAAGAAAAAAAGAATCTTTTTTCTCATCTTCTGCATTTTTGGTTCATATAAATATTTAAAATTCAATAATCTACTTGTATAAATAGCTTGAGGATATGAAAAATAAGAACAAGAATAGAAAAATATGACATATATCTTACAAATGCAAATATTTCTGTAATATCCCAAATAAAATTTTATATAAAAAATTTCACATTTACAAATACAAATGAAAAATCTTTACTCTCAGTATCGTAATATCTTAACATCCAGAATATTGCAATTTTCCTGACACTTTCTAGATGTGTGGGACATTTTCTGGATGTACTCGGACATTTTTGATGACAATTCCAGACATGATTCTTTTATAAGAGCTATATCCCACTTATTAGTGTCTTAATCTATATAGAATAAATAATCAGATTAGCATCTAATCCAAGGTCATTTAATGTGATTCAACACAGCAGAAAACCTAATTTACAAAATAATTTTATATACAAAGAAGTAAATTGTATCGTATATTATTAAATTATCGCCATTTTAGAGTATAGTATATTTTTTATATTGTTTTATTGATTTTAATATAAATTATATATGTTTGATAAAAATACTATATTACATAAAATTAATATTTTATTTAATTAAGGCGTTTAATACTATTTAAATTTCTTGACAGAAAAATTATAAAAAAAGTTTATGATTAAATGTTCATTTAAAAAATATTAAACTATATGTTTATAATTAGATATTATTCTTTAAATAATTATACTACTATTATACTATTATTTATATTTAAATGTAATCTATTTTTGGATTAAAAATTTTTTAGTCATAATATGTATTCTTTAACTCTTCTACAGTATATATTGATGATATTTCATATTTGTTCATTTTAATTAAACTAAAGAATAAAATTATTTTAAATTTTGTCCTGTTTCATAAAAATGTCATTTTTCAAATTATTTTCATCCTCATTCTAATTAGAAGAAGTATTCATTGTAGATTCCTTCATCTCTTGTGATGGTTCTACCATTCATTCCATCTTTAATCCTAAGGAACTTTTTTTTAACATTAAAAATTCATCCAACATTCACAACATTTATAAATTTTTGAATTTTTGCCCAGTTTCCAAAGCTATGCATATTGATGACAGTTTTAGAACTTCATTCTCCTCTGTCTTCCATCTACCATACCATATAGCTAGACTCAGTCTTTGTCCAAAATGAAGATATTGTTGTTCAGAATGATCCTTGAGATAACCTGCCGATTTTTCGCCATATAAATCAATAGCACGAACTAATATTTCATCTTTTTTTTTATCCATTTATGTGGTTCACTAGTTTGTTTATTCCATTGTTAAATAGTTCACTGCTGTATGATCTGATATTTAATTTCGTTGTGCGTGATTCATTGTCAATTGTAATTATTATAATGTGTAATATATAGTATCTTTTATTTCTTCAGCCATCTCATTCATTTTGTTAATACTGGAAGTGTTATGAGTTGTCCATTTAATTATATATTCTTTGGTACCTTATTTTGAACATACTGATTTATTAAGATGAGTCTATTTTTTAATTAGAGATGATGAAAAACCTTCATTTCTGTCAGCTATTAATACCTAATTTATCTTACAAGTTACAAAGAGGGAATTCTAATCTAAACCAGATCAGCCAGTTAGGAGGTACTCGACTATCTGAACCGACCTTTCCTTGCCTGATACGAGGAAGACCTCATATACAGTATAAGGAAGTTAAGAGGGAGTTTTAAAGGAAGTGGTTTTAAAAAGGAAATTAACTGGTCAGTTAGGAGATACTCGACTATCTGACCTTCCTTGCCTGATATGAGGAAGACCTCATATACAGTATAAGGAAGCTAAGAGGGAGTTTAAAGGGTATGAGTTTTTAAAAATGATTGTAAGATAAAATTAGAATAATAATAACTAAAAAATGTGAAGGAATATTGAACAAATGATAATACTGTATTTATATATTTTAAGAATATTAAGAATATTAAAATGAGTCAAAAATATTAAAAACATAAGAAATTTTGCATGATTTGACTCATCATGCTAATAATTTGAAATTTTCATTAGTTTATACTTTTATATGTCACACAATTACATAATCTTTTTATTTGTTCACATTAAAAATTCTATATTTGTTAACAACTCATGATAGATTATGCATGATAATAAATTACATATTTCTCATCAACATCATCAATCACTGGTACTTCTTTACCAATAATATTTCAAATTTTTGATAATAATGATTACTTAAAACACTAGTCAATACACATTTTTTTTAGGATTATAAAGTCAAATCAATTTTTTTTAATAATAGTAATACCATTTTTATAGTTTTTTGTAATACCCATTTTTGTTCCATTCACGGCATTGTATAAATTGTTTGTGTATGCAAAATTGCAAAAAGTAAAATATCCCTTTTTCATAAAATTTGGTTTATAATCATGAATGATTTTATAATTTACATATTTATTTATTACATTTTGAAACTTCTTGCATCATGGTATGAGCAAATTTCATTCTTTGATTTTAATGTTTACATTTTATNATATTTTTATTCATTTATATATGAAATTATTTTTATTTTTAAACAATAAAATATTTTTTTCCTTTAGCAATAAAAAATTATCAATTTCTTATGTACGTTACTGCATCACATAATAAGGCACTACTAAATTTCTTTTCCATCACCGAAACTCTGATTATCAAATTCATCATTAGTGAATTCTAGAAATAATGATAATTTGAAATTGTCAATTCATTTGTTGAACAATGAAATTGGTCAGTCCCCCTTATCTTCCGACCGTAAGTGTAGGTCTACATGTTTAAATTGTTTTATTCTCTTTCGTTCTTTAAGTGCAATAAAAGTTTTCCCATCTGCGATACTTTTTGTGTTTTAGTAGGTGGGTACAAACCGANGAACACTTCCCGTATTTAGTAGGTGTTGAGAAACTTGAGAAATGTTTGTACATTTCGATAGGAGTATCAGGAACAGTTAANAGAGAAGCCGAAAAAACATTTCATAGGTGGCTAGTTGAAGCCGAAAAATGTGCAATGTGGGAAAAGACAAAATCAAAGCCAAAAAACACGTTTCGTAGGTGGGATAACCGAAAAATGTTCGTAGGTGGAGATAGTAGTCATGGGATACTTTTATTGATTGCAAAATGAACTCTTTATTGAATTCATAATATTGTTAAATAAAGCACTTCTATAACCATTTTGCAATTACAGTGGTTATCAAAAAATCTTAATTTGATTCTTATGATATTAAGTTATCTGATAATTACACGCTCGAGATGAATGACTAAAATATCTGAAAATATTTTTTTTTTATAATAGAGAGAAAGAAATGGAGTAAAATAACTATACCAATTGAGACATCAAAATTAGATAAGGGTAATTTTTTAAAAAAAAAAAAATATTCAAAATGAAAAAAAAAAGGGGAGTTTCAAGAGATATTTTAGAAAATGTTGGAATATTTCAGTAACTGTTTCAGATAACATTGTCTATTTAATATCTCATTATTATGTACAGTATATATTTTTCACATCCTTACCTAAATAAAGTTTATAATTAGTCNTTATAAAGAATTGCCAAAAGAAAGAAATTGATTTGGCAATAACTAAGGTTTTAAATTTCTGTCTATTTATTTATTTAAGATATGTATTTAAATATTAATAACTATGTTTTAATTTTGTATGAAGGTTCTCATCATTATTACAGGGAACATGACGTTGGATTGTGCGAACAAGACGTTGGTTATGGTACATTTAGTAGCGTCACGCAATGATTAATTTGTTAAGAAACTACCTTTAAGAAATGTTTGTGTGTTTAAATATTATAAATATATTATAGGTGGCTAGTGAATATATTAAAAAAATAAATAAATGAATAAATGAAATTTTCCAAATAATCTCAATTTATGAGATGCATAATTTGTCCAATTTCTCAAATTATTATTATATTTATATTTAAATGGTGAAGGCATAAATAATTTTATGATGTAGTTAATTTTATTAATTCTATAGTAAAAAAAATACTGCCATAACATGGTTAAAAAAAATCTGACGAGTNAGTATCCAGATCAAATTATTAATCATCAGAATCTTGAATACGGGATCAACTTTTTATTCAGAATTTCCCTTTCCACAAGATTGCAAAGTTATGTTGTAACGAACCATACTGTTTTTCCTTACATTAAATTTAATGATAAAATAGTACAAACATAAACTAAATCACAACACCTTAAATATGATTGGTTCAATAATGATTATTTTGTGTAACATTTAGAAATTTTCGCGCACTTTGATTTTTTTTTAAAAAGAATAACTTTATTTCATATTTTTAAAAGAATAAAAATTCTTGCACTTTGTATATTTTTAAAATATTAAAGAATAAATAAAGATTTATACAAATTTTATTAGATATTATGCTATCAAAAATTAACATTTACAGAAAAATTCATAACAGAAAAACAGAAGTATTTTTTTAATAATTGTCAGATAACTATTAAAGCTAGTCTCATGAAATCTAACATGAATAATTTTACTTAAGCATCTTTCACTGTTTTCTTTGACCAAAGTGTTCAAATTATATCTTGAAAGTAAAAAAAAAAACAAAAACGCGTTTTGATATTATTAAAAAAACATTCATATTTTATATCAAAACCATGAGAAATTAATGAATAGGTATTCAAATACCTTATTAATAACTTCTAATAGCCATTTTTTACCTGTTTATTATGACCAAAGTGCTGAAATTATGTTGTGAAAATGCGTCTATTATAAAATTATTAGTTAATAAAAATGTTTTCAATTTTATGATAATAATATTTTACAAATCAAGTTATGCTGTTAGCAAAATAATATTTAACTTTATTAATTAATAAACTTATCAAACATTAAAATAAATTTTTATAAAATGAAAAGAGGAGAAAAAAATGGAATAATTATCATGCGAAACGAACAAAATATGTTGTCAATGATGAGCCAATCAAATTTTGGGGAGTCGGATGAAATCGATCATGTGACTGAAATCAACAAATTAATTTTAATTAATTCATCACATGAAAATTACGTAATAATTACGTTAATCAATAAATTAGTAAAACCATATGACTCTTATGTTTGTAACACAAACATATTATTTAAAAGGTAACTTCGTATTTTTTTTTTTTTTTATCATTAAAAAAAAAAAAAAATGGCACAACTTTCTGCTGATTGCTTAAACGAAGTTTTCGAATATTTAGAAGATGATATGATTAATTTACATTCATGTTTATTAGTTAACCATCTTTGGTGTAATGTTTCAGTGAGAATTTTTTGGAGAAATTCTCGGAATTATAAAACTTCAAATCTTCGTACCTTAATTGCTTGTCTTCCAAATGAGTCAAAAGAAATTTTAAATAATAATGAAATTATTATTTCAACCCCAACTTCAAAACCTCCAATGTTTAATTATGCATCTTTTTGTAAATCTCTATTAATTTGCAAAGTTGACAAGTTACTTCGTACACTACTTCTTAATGATAAATTTAATAAAAAATCAGATAATTTAAGCAATAATATGTTAATCTTAACACAAGAAATAATTAAACTCTTTTTTAATCAAATTGGTTCTTTAAAAAAATTAAAATTATGGGAATATCCGAAGAAAATTAACTTTTATCATGGAGCAAAAGCTTGCTTAAAAAATCTCTCAGAATTACGATGTATGTCGAATTTTTCACCCGAATTTTTTTATCAACTATCTCAAATATGTCACAATATATCATTATTAAACATAACAATTGAAAAATTTATTTCGAAGGAATTAATAGATTTAACTTCTGCTCAAAAAAATTTACAATCCTTTAAAATGACACAATATAGTGAACCGATAAATTTAAATTCCTTAAATTCCTTGATAGAAAAACTTCCTAATACTTTAATCAAATTAAATCTTATTCTAAGGAATCACATCTCATTATTATTTATCGCTAGATTCACTAATTTACAAGAACTTAATTTTTGTTATAGTGATGATTATGATTTTATAGATTTTGAAAAATTACAAAATGCTATTTTTCCAAATTTACAAATTTTAAATATTCAAGGTTCATGTCCAAATCTTAAGTCATTGATAAAATTTTTAGAAAATAATGGAAATAATTTAAAAGAATGTTATATAGGTGATGAAACATATTATATACATGAAGATTCATTGAATTTAACTATTGCTAAATTTTGTCCAAATCTTAGAAAATTATCTGTATGGTTTCAAGATAATGAATTGGAAACAATGAAAATAATTTTTAATAATTGTCAATATTTAGAAAGTATTACCGTTTGGTGTGGATATTGTATATTAAGCGATAAAGAAGTATTGGAGTTGGTTGTAAAATATTCACATAAAAATTTTTATGAAATAATATTTAATTATGTAGGTCAATATTTAGAAACAGAAACAGAATTACTTCCTGAAGAATTAGAGTCCTTTTTAATAAATTGGACAAATCGTGTACCACAAAAATCTCTTTCTTTTGTAATTAGAAATTTAATAAATATATCATATGGAATTGATGGAGATGATAATATGAAAATAATTAACAAATATATCGAATTAGGAGTTATTAAGAGATTTAAAGTTTCATATTATTGATGGGATTAAATTTGTTCAAATTTTTTTTTACAAATCATTTAAAATTCATCATTATATAAATAAAATTTATTGTTTGTCCAATTTTACTTTATATTTTTTTTCTAGTAAGTTTTTAATAAAGTTTTTAAACTTTTTTTTTCTGTATAATTTTTCTAACTTTCTCTGTGTACTCCATCACACACTCATTTTATTTTTTTTTAGGATCTTCGTTTTATCTAATTTTAAATTTTTACTGTAAATGGATTGTTAGTATTCTTTTGGACAAATATTTCAAAATATGAGTCCATTATCATGCAAAATCTATATCCTTCAAATTACTTAAGATTAGACCTTTAAAGTTATCCTTATTCTTCTTTAAAGAAAATTTAAAACTTTCTTTGATTATACTAATTTCATCATATTATGAACTCTTCCATATCAAATGATTATATACTCCAACAATTTCGTCTATTTCTAACAGTATATGTAAATTTCCTTTTAGTATCGATTTTATCAATCCATCTTGAAATTGTTTAACTTTAAAATGATGGCATTTTATAGTCTATCTTCTGAAAAATTTATACAAAAAGTTTGTTCATATAAAAACCTTTAAAAATTATCATCTGTTCAAAGCACCAGATAGTACCAAATTTTTTAAATAAAAATTTACATATTATATAAAAGTTTTTTTCCATAAAATTATTTTATATATTTACAAAAAACTATTATTTATTGATTAACATGGCAAATTTCATGATCGTCTAAATAAATTAAATAAATTGGTAAATAAGAAATTTTATTTTAAAAATCAATCATCATCATATTAAACATAACTTACTTTTATCGGTTCTAAATCATTTAAAATTTTTAGACCAAATGATCTAACTAATACATTAGGTGCCTGATTGTGTACAAATAATTTTTGTAATTTATCTACAACTCCAATCTGCCAAATATCTTTCCAATGAATATTCTCTTAATAAATATACGTTCCTAAATAGATTTATCAATAAAGTATAATGGGTTGTAATATCACGGATCTCTATCTAACCAATATCTTAACCAAATTGAATAAAATACAATACCTATATCTTGTCCATTCATAACTTGTTTGATAACTTTCAATAAATATTGTACATCCTCCAGTCCTTGATTTAGTCCTTGTTCAGCTAATGGATGTATTGTATGAGCTGCATCTCTAATTGTTTTTTTTTTTAAATATATATAATAATCATGAATCAAAATTAAATTATATCTTTTTTTTTAAAAACAAAAATATCGATACATATTCTTACCCAACAAGTACAATTCTTTCTCTAATATAAGTTTGGCATTTCTCATCCTTAATGGAATTCAACACGAGTTTTTTCTTGTATACTTAAAACCAAAGGAGTGAATTCTTCTTTTATGATGATTATTAGAACTTTCTGATTGAACATCCTTATCTCCACTCAAATTCCTTTTGAAATCTAATGTTCGTCTAATAGTGAATAAAATATTCTAAATCTGCTATACGTATTTAAAATGCTAAATTAACTAAGTGCACAAAATCCTTTGATGGCATTGATCTAATTTTTGTTGCAAGATTTGGGTTGTTAACTTGAAGCTGTTGATTTTTTTTCCGTTATAATTTTTTAAAAAATATAAATAAAAATCAAGTAATGGTAAAATTTACCGGTAGCATCGTGATTGGACCAGTTGGTAAAATCTTTGCCAAGCCGCTTTATTCTGATCAATATATAAAGTTGCTACAATTGCATGTGAATTATAATCCCAACCTAATCAATCAATATTAGCAAAAGATCTTACAGGTAAATTCATTCCATCAGCTTAACCTGTAATAATAATTATTTTTTTAAATAAATAAATAAATAAATATAATTTTGTAAATCCAAATTCATTATAAATAATTGTGACTTTACCATTAATCTAGTTTCCAATTTTTTTTTCATTATTTAAATCAACATAAAGGCCAATCCGATAAATCAATTGTTCATCATTATTTTCTCTATTAAAAGAGACTTTTTGTACTTTTATATTATCAAGAAAATCATCGCTACTATTCTCTTTATATTGATCAAGTGTTTTAAGTATCACATGTTGAATATTATAATTTTTCCAATATCCATGTTAAAGGCCCACTTTTATTATTTTCGTTATTAAATTTATCTCTTGCATCACTTATTCTGTTCCATACTTGCATATCACTAAATGGCTTGATTCTTTCTTCGTTAATATTTTTCCAAACTCCTATATTTAAAATCAATCAAAATATTAAATTTCTTTTTTTTTTCTTTAATAAAAAAAATGAACCTGGAAAACCAAAATTTTTTTACCTTTGAAAAATTCAACAGAATGTGGTGGTGTTAATGAACTAACACGATTCAAAATTCTCCTCCATTCTTTAATATTTGATATGTCACTAAATTCGATTAATGCAACACGTTTTTGTAATCTAGTTATCATTGAAGAGGAATGCTAAAGCATATGTCAAAGTACTTCCTGATATACCACCACCAACTATTACAATATCATATATATTTTCTAATGTATCAGATGATACGGGTGATGGTACAGTTGCTAAATATCTTTTCTTAAATTAATTTTATAAAATTTTTTTTTAGAAATAAAATGAAAATAAGGAATTATTATAAAATCATTTATTATTATTTTGAAATAAAATTCATATGTAAAATATTTTTTTTTTTACGGCATTAAACCGTGAATCCGTTTTTTTATTCGTTTAGGGTAGGAGTTACACAACATTTTTCATATGACGAAAATATAATTTTCGTCAATTAGGAACGAATTAGGAATTTGTAAAAATATATATATATATATATATATATATTAATTGATGATAATGTTTATATTGGATAATATCAAAATGGTAAAAAATATAAAAGCTACTGCACTTTGGAAGCTAAAATAGATGAATCTATAAACTATGTTTCATTATTTCTTGAAGTCCATATATATCATAACTTAAGACGCTTGAAATATTTTCTAGTTATTTTTTTAAATGTTTAACTTCATCAATTTCACATCCAATTATTTAAATAAAAATTATTTATAAATTCATTTAATTCAATTAATTCATCCACATAACATTTTTTGTAACATCCATATTTAAAAGAAATATATTTAATTCTTGTAATAATTCTTTAAATCATATTTTATGATATTTGAATTTAGTGAAAAATAGTTTCTTCTACTGAATTAATAAACTCGGAAATATTTTGTTCGACATTTAAAATTTCATTTACAAAAATTCAAAAAAATACATTCAGTATAAAAAAAGGTTTGATCAAGTCCATTTATGGTAATTAATCATAAAAAAAATAATTTTTACTTCCAAGTTTCATATGAAAGATACAATAAAAAGCAGATTCTAAATTATAATTTTGGAAAAAAAATTTGAATGAAAAAAATGAAAAAATACAAATTAAGAAATTGACAATTTTATTTTCTAAATTCCTTTAGATTCATTATTTTGATCTAAAAAAAAAATAGAATTACAAATCAAAAATAATTATGTTAACATAAACAAAGTTTAATACATTAGTAAAAAAAATTTACCATCGTTAATTTTCAATTGAGAAATATCAATTTGTAGATTTTCTATCAAATAAAATAAAAATTATTAGTTTTTTTTTTAAAAATATTTTTCAAACAAATAAAATTTATTTACCCGAATATTCGGTACTTATAATATTATCATAATGTTTATAATAATCATCTGAATTTTTTGGTTCAGGAAGATTGTTAAAATTAAGTAATCTGCTTGTATAAATAGCTCCTGAATGTGTTTCATATGATAAATTAGTAGAAGGAATATTAGTTTGTAATTCATTATTGATTTCATCTGCTTCTTTAATTTGTTTAAATATTTCTGTTTCTTCTGTTCCTTCAACTTCCTCACGCCATTGATTTAAAATATCTTCAATTTCACTTGCTGATGGACGATTTAATTGATTTGCATCTAAGCACCTTTTAATTAAATGTACAATCAATTGAGGTACTTTAATATCAAACCTTGGTCTAAGTCCTTGGCAAATTTTTAACGCTAAATTTTGATCGTGGCTTACATCATGATAAGGAGATAAACCAGAAATTACTTCATACATAATAATACCAAAACTATAAATATCAGCAGCTTTGGTATAATTTTGTCCTCTTAAAATTTCAGGAGCAATATAAGGTAAAACGCCATATGTACTATTTTTTGTATCTTCTGATGCAATATAATCTGCAGGTTTACATAATCCCATATCAGTTATACAAGCATTACCAGTAAAATTATTTCTATTTGTATGAAGTATATTGCCAATATGTAAATCTCGATGAATTAGCTCATTTGCATGAATTTTATTAAGCCCGTTTGCAATATGCCATAAATCTTCAATTTTATCAAACCAACTTAATTTAACATTTGTAACTAAATAATTTCTTAAACTTCCCTCCTTTGCATATTCTAGAACCATCATATAATTTTTTGTATCTGGATCTTGAGTTATTCCATAAAGTCTAATAATAGAAGAACCAAAATAATCATCTATAACTTTATGATGAAAAGTAATCTAAGTAATCTAAATTGTACATTTTATAAAAAATAAATTAGTAAAAATCATACTTCAAAAATTCATTAAATGGTAAGTTAATTTATACCTCATTGATAAATCCTAATCTAACATTTTTTGAATTATTTAAACTTTTTAGAACTACAAACCCATCCGTAGTTTTATGTCTTACCCAATTTTGATTTTTATTACCCCAACAATATATCCATCCATCAATCCAAATTGCTCTATACACTTTGCCAAATCCGCCTTTTGCAATATATTCAATATTATAAAATCTATCATAAGGTATCCACTCTAATACTGTATAATATTTTTTTGCTGATAGCTGAGTATCTTGAATAAATTTGTCAATATCATCATTACCACTGGTCCAATTTTTGAAATTTTGTTGAAAATGTTTTGGGTAACATACATTACACCAATTATAATTAGTTTTAGGTTGTTTACATTCTTCACATAAACCATATTTTTTATAACATTTTTTTACTTCTTCATTTAATATTAGTTTATCAATTAACAAATTTTGTTCTTCAGTTAAATCATAATATTCAAAATCTTTTATTTGTTCAAATACATCGTCACTGAAATATTTTTGCTCCATAACGTTACAAAATTGGGATATTTGACAGAGGAGACAATACAATTATTTAAGATTATAGTATAAAATAAAAATTCTTTTTTTTTAAATACTTATTTACGCCAACAAATTTTGTGCATCATTTTACAATATTCAGTGTAACTGTCATCAATCACATGCTTTTGAAAAAATGAAAATCATGTGTTTGATTAAAATTATCGTTTTTTATTGAACGATTATTCAAACACTAACTAAAAAAAATTTTTTTTAGGAATAGTTTAACTATTCAAGAAATAAATTTGCTTTGCTGAATATTTCTTTAGAATATTCATATTTAAAATTACATCGAGAATTCGAGATTGTTGGAGGATAAAAAAATAATATAAACAAACTAAAAATTGTTCTTGGCGCTGATCCGAGTCTAATTTATTATTTCCTAGTTTCATAAACTTAGAAATTTCTACATAACATGACTATGTATTGTACTGTAATATGTTTTTTTAATGCTGACAAAAAAAAAAAATTTTTTAAAAAAAGTTGCCCTTCAAAATTATTTCTTTTTATAATTTTTTTTTTTTTGTTGTTTTTTAAACATAGAATTCTTAAAAATCTCTTTTGACTCCCTCTAAATTTCCCCTCATTAGCTTCCTTATACTGTATATGAGGTCTTCCTCATATCAAGTAAGGA
The DNA here is from genome assembly GCA_003550305.1 of Glomus cerebriforme. Classification (NCBI taxonomy): domain Eukaryota; kingdom Fungi; phylum Glomeromycota; class Glomeromycetes; order Glomerales; family Glomeraceae; genus Glomus; species Glomus cerebriforme. Next base: position 58,527 of record QKYT01000365.1, on the reverse strand, counting down.
AGGTCAGATAGTCGAGTATCTCCTAACTGACCGGTTTAGTTCCTTTTAAATCCACTTCCTTTTAAACTCCCTCTTAACTTCCTTATACTGTATATGAAGTCTTCCTCATATCAGGCAAGGAAAGCTGGTCAGATAGTCGAGTCTCTCCTAACTAGCTGGTCTGGTTTAGACTAGAATTCCCCTTTTTTAATGACATAACTTACCTCCGAAAAACGGCAAGAAAAGCATAAAATAGTACATATTGAGATGGACATGATGAATGAAAAAAATACAAGTCTTGATGAAGAAATATAAGAATCGGACAGGATAAATTGGAGAGTTGGATTTGAAAAGAAAATTTGATTGTGAGTGAAATTAGCAAACAACTAGAAATATTGAAATATGTAATGATTGATGATAAAAAGAACAGAAAAGAACAGGAAAATGGCAAAACTTGAAAAAGACTAAATAGATTGGACATCTACATAAGAAATGGAAAAAGCAACTATTTTATACAGAATGCATGAATAAAAAATATTACACTTCATGAAAACTTTTGATTTAACCTATTAAGAAAACTCAATAAAGATTTATTAGATTTTTATTTGGATCATAATATTAATCCAAATGATAATATTATGCTTCCTAGATATAGATCAAATGTAATCGACGCTAAAATCAGATTTTTCTACGCAAGAGAATTATATTTGCAATATGAATTTATCATTAAGAAGAAGCAGAGATGGATTCACTCCTAAAAAATTTCATGTATTATATAATAATATGTCTTGTACTGCTACATTCATTAAATACAAGGCAGAAGAAATTATTGGAGGACATAATCTTTTGATATGGAAAGGTTTGCAATATTGTGAAATTGGCATAATCAACGATGATTTTATATTTTCATTAAAGAATAATAATAACTTTAAAAATCCAATCTTAAGTCATTTGAAGGATATGGATCTTGCATTAGTTTATCATGGTAATATTGAGTGTTTGGAAATGGTTATTCAAAGGAAATAATTTATTCAATGTAAACAACGGTTAGATTAACGATACAAAGAATGAATTTTTATTTCAAATTAAAAAGAAGGTGTTTAATCAACATGTTGTATAGTTTATTAGTATGATTTATTTTAGAATCTATTTTTGAATTTAATTGTTTAAAATCATGATTAAAATAAGAAATAAAACTAAAGTTATTGTACATATTAAAATAAAGCGATTCGCAAATAAATATAAATTTTAAACTATTGTCAACTGGTTTAGTTGTAGGGATAGGATTATTCAGAAATTTCTCTCACATGACTTCGTATAAATTCAACTTTTTTGTGTCGCATTCAGTTATAATGCAATTCACGTGAAGTGATGATTTTTTACAAGTTGATAAAAAATTAGTAAAACCATGACACTTATGTTGTAACACAAACTTGTGATTTAAAAAGGGAACTTCGTATTTTTTTTTTTTCTAACTCATAAAAAAAATGTCTCAACTTCTCGCCGATTGTCTAGACGATATTTTAGAATATTTAGAAGATGATATGATTAATTTACATTCATGTATATTACTGTAGTTAACCGCCTTTGGTGTAATATTTCAGTGAGAATTTTTTGGAGAAATATTTGGAATTATAGAATTTCAAATTTCCGTACCTTAATTGCTTGTCTTCCAAACGAGTCAAGAGAAATTTTAAATAATAATTAAATTATTATTTCAACCCCAACTTCAAAACCTCCAATGTTTAATTATGCATCTTTTTGTAAATTTTTATCAATTTACAAGATTAGCTACAAGTTTGAGTCTCTTCTTAATAGACGATTTCTTA
>QKYT01000365.1:0-21756 GCA_003550305.1 Glomus cerebriforme | reverse complement strand
TATTACATATTTATTATATGAATTTGTTTATTTTAAGTTATATTTATTTATATATTTATTATATGATAAAGAATCTGTAAGAGATCGCAACAATGTATTTTCAGAATTGCAAACCAGTCATGATTCTGATGATTTATGCGGTAAGCTTTTATTTTTANATAATTGTATTATCAAAAATAAGAATTATAAACTAAAATGACTTAAATTTATTTTTATATCTAGTTAAAACTTAAAACTGGAAAAATTGACAAGGTGAGTATTATTTATTTTCGTGAGTAAGAGGGCACACTGGATTTATTTAAGATTCCCAATTCCTTATTGTGAAAAATCTTAAATAAATCCAATGCGACCCTCTACATACTGTGTTTATTTTATTTGAAATATTTATAACTAATAAAATAATTATTTTATAAAATAAAATAGGAATTAGCAAAGAAATCCGAATGAAATGCATATAAATCCAATTAATTTTTTTGACAATTAAATATAACGGGCATAATTTTGGTAAATAAATTACTATTATTTAGAAAACCTTTAAATATAAAAACATGTATTTGATATCAATTTATTAAATAAAAAAATTTATTTCTATATGATATTTATGAGAAATATTAGCTTTTCTTATCTGCTATATGATCATTAATAAAAAGATAGCCATAAATTCCCAAATAGTACTTAATATTACAAAGCACAGTAATTATATTAATTAATAAACATTTTGTAATTTAATAATTGTTCAATAGAACTGAATCGCTAAATAGAACAAGCAGAACAAGAAGTTGATTAGAATATTAAAAAAATATATTATATGCGGCAAATTATTAGTTATATTAAAAAAAATTTTTATCAGCAGCGATAAAAAATTTTATCAAAGTGGTCAAAATGTTAAAAAAAAAAATATTTTATAGAAAATTTTCGTTCTCAATTTAATCGAAGATTTTAAAAATAAAAATAAAACTTGCTCATTATATATAAATATTATGATTATTTCTGATCATTTAAAGTTATAAAAATTTTATTTCTATCATATACTTTTTTTTAAAAAATTCAGAATTATCTCATTTTTGGTTAAAATATAGAAATAATTTTTTTTTGAAAACAAAAAAATATTAAGTGCCTTTATATTGTTCAAAAAGACAGTTAAAAATTCATTATTTATACTATAATCTACAATATGCAGAAAACGTGCACCATCCAGATTTCAGATCTCGGATTGATGACTCATTTTATTTGCTTTTTTTTCATTGTGAATTAACTTATTATAAGATATTGAACAAAAATAAAAAAATATTCGAAAAAAGAATATTGTAGTAAGAAATATGGAAGACAACATGGAGAACATGAGTAATGATATTGAAAGTATGGAAGCTATGCATGAAAAAAAGTGTCAAGAATGTGGTTAAGATTTGTTTGGTCATTGCAAGTCGTGCAATTCAGTACATTTCTGAAATAACTTTGTATATTGTACCAGTGGTAATTCGAATATTGATGAACTGATTCAAAATTTGCAACTCAATGTAAATACTGTTAACTATTGATTATTCAAATTTCAAAAGTGTTGAATTTGTTGCTCATAGCGGTTTTGGAGATGTTTATAAGGCCATTTGGAAAATGGTTCAATTTTTGATGACACAAAAGAACAAACCTTTGATATTATGGAAACGGGAGAGTGAGAAGAAGATGGAATAAAAAAAATTCAGAACATAACTAATACGAACCCAGAATAAATAAAATAAATATGATTATAAATTACAGGATAAGAATAGAAGTTAGGTCACGCGTATTGTAATCGAATTTATGGTGTGACTCGTAATACCTGCAATGGAAAATTGTCATCGAATTTCAAAATTAGGGAAGTGATTAAAAAAAATCATATCATACTGAATTGGTATATTATTATTAGTATTATTTTTAATATCAGGACTGTATTTAATTCATAGGGAAAATTATAATCATAAAGATTTCCACAGTGGTAAATTTTTGAACAAACTTATTAATGGCAATATTATACCAGTGATTTCAGATTTTGGCTGAGTTCTCCTGTGGATCAAAGTTCTGAAGACAAATCACTATATGGTGTCTTACCATTTGTTGCTCCAGATATTTTACGTGGTAGAGAGTTTACCAAAACAGCGGATATTTGTATGTTAAGAATGTTGATATCAGAAATAATCAGTGGTAAAGTACCTTTTATGACAGGGATTATGACTTGCACTTAGCTCTGGATATTTGCGAGGGAGAGCGTCCATTAGTTCCAGAATATACTCCTGAACAGATGCTGATTTGATGAAACGTTGCTGAAATTCTGATCTTACAAGTCGTCCGACAGCTTATGAGTTAAAAGAAAAGTTTGTTAATTGGTTAAATTTTGTCTCTGCTGATGAACGGGAAGTCGTGGAAATCACGATTGGCAAAATTGGCTACAAATCCACATCCACTAAAAAAAACACAGAACTTACTTGCTATAAACGACATGAAATAAGATTGAAATTTAACATTTTATTAAATAATAGATTATCACACTCAGCAATTTGATTTATCTAATTACAAACTTGACTTTTTAGATTAACAATGTAGAATTTTATATGATTTGGTTTAGCTTAAAATTCTGAATATTTATTTAGTGTAAGAGAAACGGCATAAATTATTGTATACTCTTTTAAAAAGAATTTCCAATCAATATATTTATTCTTGGCCTGGTAATTATAAAATCTTATTCGTTATTAATATTTAATTTTATGATAATTTGTGTAAGTTCAAAAAAAAAAGATCTTTCTTCTTTGAGATAATTAAAGATTTGAAGCATCAAGAACTTCATCCTCTCAATTCAGGTTTTAAACGAAATATATACTTTTGATTGAAAAAATTGAAAACTCTTTTTTTGTAATAATTTGCTTATATCTAGATAAATTTTTATTCAATTTAAATAAAATTCCACCAATGAAACCATGATTTGTTGGTCAAATAAATAAAATGATTTGTAACTGATCACAAATGTTACTGGCTAAAATCCATTAATCAACATATTGATAAATAATGAAGTGAACTAGTAAGAGAATGAAGGGAAACTACCATTCAATTCAGAGTGATGTTATCAAGCTCAATTTGATAAAATAGATAAATACTAACTTTAATATTTTGATGCCTTCAATTCAAAAACAACTTTTGTCACGTTATCATGATAATAATTAAACTAATAATTCTGAAATGGAGTAATTATTCATGGTTGTGAACTGCGAAATCATTATCAAAAAAATGTAATAAATAATAATGTATAGATAGCAAACAAAATCGAGGAAAATGTAAGAAAGGATAAGTAAGTAAACAAAATTTTATTAGAATTATTACAAGATTATATATTTTTAGATAGACTTCAACTGACCATCATTATTGGATATTCAGATTGACACGCAGTAATATGGATTATGGACAATAGACTGAACTTTAAAATTTTTATGAGGATAAAATTGATATAAACATAGCATGGTTTATTTCCGATAATAATCAAACTCTTAGATTGCATAAATAATAAAAGTTCAATTGTTGAAATCTCTATTATAACTAATGGAATTATATCATTTTTACCTACTTTTCACCTGTTACATTTTTGATTGTTTGTATAAAAAATTATATTCTCACATTATATGTCAAATGCACATATGCACATAGCCATTTTTACTAGTAGGGTTCATATACATGTTAAAACACGTTTTGCAAATAACTTGTATTAAAAGTTTCAAGAATGATATTCGACTTATATATAATTGTTTTAGTTTTAAAATATCTGACGCGTAACTGAGTCAAAATCCATAACTAATATGTGTGATTAGATTTAAATTTGCAGATTAAACGTTTGTCTATTAATTAACTTATTAAATAAAAATAATTTCCAATAATATTGTTTGTATTTTTTCCATCTTCTGATCTTTTCTTCTTTTATTCCTTCATTATATCCCCTCCTACATTTTCATAAATGTTAGCTAAATGTTACAGTACATTGAACATTAACAGTAGAACTATTTGACATTTTCCTTATATTTAGTGAAACAAGTCCAGGGTAAATTGGAGTACTTTAAAAAGTTTAGTTCATGTTTCCAAAATCTTTAAAAGTTCAAAGTTAAAAATCATACGTTCTTTCATTCAAATTGTTCTTTCCATTCGTTCCTTCTTTGATTTTTGTCTTATTCATCCTTAAAAATGTTTTATTTTCTTTTGATTTCTTCTTTATCAGTTATTTTGAAGTCCAACCTTTTTTACATTTCTTCTTACCCTTTTAATCATTCACAGAGTCCTCTTTTAGCAAATATTCTCTTTTGCTAATTATTTTAACTTATTTTTGTCCTTTTCTTACTTTCATTTCCACTTTTTCCTTCTGTATCTTCTCTATTATCTTGAGCTCATATTTTTTCATTTTATCCATTTGTTGGTTGGTATATTTATCAGTATTTTTTATTCCAATTTTTTCATTATTTTTTTAATTTTAAATAAAGCTTTGATTTCCACATTTCAACATGCTGAAATGGGTTGATTATCTTCCTTAAAATTATTACATATTTCTACTCGATAATTCGCCTTAGGACTTATGTAATTTTATCTCCATTTTTTTCTTCTTGTATCTCTTGAAATCTCCAATCACGATGATCTTTTTAGTCTTCAACATTACTTCATAAACACAAATACAAAAAGACAGGTAAATAAAGAGGTGAATTCTAATCTAAACCAACCAGCCAGTTAGGAGATACTCAACTATCTGGACTGGCTTTCCTTGCCTGAAATGAGGAAGATATCATATACAGTATAAGGAAGATAAGTGGGAGTTTAAAGGAGTAAAAAAAAACCAGCCAGCCATTTAGGAGATACTCAACTATCTGACCGGCTTTCCTTGCCTGATACGAGAAAGTTCTGATATACAGTATAAGGAAGATAAGGGGGAGTTTAGAAGGGCGGGGTAGATGGAATAATTTTTAAAAAGGATTATAGAGAGGAAAAAAAAATTGTAATAATATAATAATTAAAGATACCATATAAAATTAATACAAAATATTGAAAAAAGATAGTATTTATATATTTAAAAATAAGAATATAAAAATGAGTCAAAATTAATAATCATACAATTATAAACTAAGCGTAATAAGTCGCATCATGCAAATTTCTATATTTGGGGGACGTCTAAAGCGGAGCAGAATCACGTGATCATAGTGCATATCTGTCACCCCCGCGTCACACCTTCATTTTCCATTTTTCCTAAGTATTCTAGGGACTTAAAATTTTTTCGATAGGTGAAATCCTATTTATCACCTGTTATTTATCACATGCATAATTTCTTAATGCCATAATTCCGGCCAAAAATTTTACGAAAATCACGTGATTCTGCTCCGCTTTAGACGTACCCTATATTTGGGAAATTATGCAATGATTTATTACGTGATTTTTTCATTTGTCCACATGCAAAATTTCTATAATTAGTTAATAATAAATAGTATTCGAAATGAGTTAAATCTATAACTTTACTCATATTATGGCTAATATTCAGAAAATTGTGTTGTCAATTTTATCACTGAAATAAAATAGATTCTAATGTGAAATCTTTTTAATATTTTGGTTGGGCAATTTTTGTTATTCATCATGTGTAAAAAAGAATTAAAGCAAAGATTTCAATAGAACTGATATAATTTCATAGTTAAGATAAAGGCTTTTTAGGAAAATTTTTACATTAAAACTGTATAAATAAAAATATTATATTTAAAATAGAGTTTAATTAAAATTTTTTTATCATGAAATCACTGATTCTTTTTCTTAAAAAAAAATACATATACTTTCTTTTTATGTGGAGCAGTAATCTTTTATTTGTTAAGTGATATAAATATATCGATTGGAAATCAATCCATATGCCCAGACATACAGACAGTGATTGACAAACTATTGCAAAATTTTACTTAAAATTTAGATGATGATGAATATTATGATATTACTATTGAAGTTGGAAATGATCCTTATGTAAAAATATTTCAAGCTCTCATAGTTATTTTATATTATCATTCTTCTTATTCGCGAAGAATTTTGTAAGAAAAATGATGGAACTTTAACACATATTAAATTACCAAATGTTTTACCTGAAACCTTTCAAGCAATATTAAAGTAAATAATTGATGCTAGTTAATTGTTTTATAAATTTTTTTTTAATAAATAATGTTTTTTTTTTTATGTTAGGTATATTTACAACAGAGTACTTTATTTGGAAAAATATAATATTTTAGACATCATTAAAATCTAGGTTATTGCTAATGAATTTGGTCTTCAGTAATTTATTACTTATTTACAAAACTGTCTGATTGAAAACAAAGGATCTGGATGGAACTTAATTTTAATCTGATATATCAAACGAGTTTTAAAAACAATTCTTTTTTGATATTTCAAAATTATTGTAAAGATTTAATATCCAGCAGAAATCCAGATAAAATATTCAAGTCAATAAACTTATCTCCAACTTCAACTTCAGAAAAACTTTTGATCTCTACCTATTCAAAATAAATAAGTGAAATACAAATTTGGAAGCAGGTACTTAATTGCTCAAAATCCAGAACTTCCTTCTGATCCTACAAATTTTTCAAAGAAATATTTTAATAATTTAAAAATAGTATACAACAATCTATTCCATATATTGAATTCTATAATTTAACTTCTGAAGAATTTTCAGACAAAGTGTATAAGGAAGTTATAGATAAAATTTAAAGGAATTCTAGTTATTTAATTCAAAAAGGAGATGATGCATCTTCTTCCGTTGGTATCTTTAATTTATTAATATAAATTTTATTCATTCATTTGAAAATTTTATACATTTTTATTTTTTTCTTTCATACGTTTAGTAATCTGATGTCTAATTGCCTATGCTTCGTAATTCATAAAAACAATAAGAATGTAGTGTGATTTGGAAAATACGGTCCTATTGCGTTTCTATTCTCATCAAATTGGTAATAAGTGTGTTTAAAGCTTAATTAAAACATGTGAGTTTGCATTATCATGAGAAAATTTTTAAAATTATGGCATTAAGAGTGACCAAACTCAAATATCGTAAAATATAAATCATCTTTAATATTCTTTAAAGAATTATTACAAAATTAAATATATACAGTATCTTTTAAATATGAGAATTAACGGACATAATTTTGGTTAACTAAATAAATTTATAAGTAACTTTTTAATTGAAATTGTTCATATCTTAATAGTATATCGGAAGTAGCTTACAAAACAATTTAAATTATATTTTAAGGCAAATGAAGCAAGTCAAGCCATAATATTTGATATAAATCAACTCCTGGTGTATTTTCAAAATGCATTATTCAAATTACTGAATGATTTTATCTAATATTAACTTTATGAAACTACCACAATTTAATATTAAACATTTGAATTTTTTGAAAAAGAAAAGGATAATTTTAAGAATTGCATGTTATCAAGGAATAATTTATCTACAGTATTTCATAATTCCTTAAATAAGTTTTTTTTTCTTTTCGAAAAGAAATCATGAGGAAAATAAATAAAATAATTTTTGTACATCATAGAAGTTCAGCATTTGAAGATAAATAAAAATGGAAATATTACATCATCAAATGTCATGTATCTCATGCATTTTTCAATATATTTACTGCGCTGAAATATTAAAATAAAAAATCTTTAATATATAGGACTTTGTAAATAACTTATAATGTAAATTTTGATATACAGAGACGATTACATGAATGATTAACTATAATTTTCTGGAGATGATTTCAAAACATCTTCAAAAACTTTCTTTTAAAAAACATTTTAGTAACTTTAATTTATTAATTTATTTTTATAGAGAATTAACTCCAATCTAGAAACACTGAAATTCCAAAGCTTCGAACAATTTTGAAACTTTAAAAAAATTATTTATTATTAATAGAATTAACAGGACATTTTACATTTTAATTTATATTAATAGAATAATTTTATTTACAGATTAGAATAATAATAGATTTGAGAACAATTAGATTTAGTAATATAAGTTAATATACATTTAATAAAACATTTACGATTTTGATACTATATTTGTACGACCTGGTTAAATCAGATGACAATTTCCTTAACTGTTAATATGCATCAACTTTATACATATGACATTTAAATTTATCGTAACAATGTTAAACTACAGTATCATGACCAAATCTTGGTTATAAAGTTTACAATAAATTTCCAACTTGGTCACTTTTTTAAAAATTTCTGCAAAGGTGTTACATATGATAAATTAGTATTAGTTTGTAATTTATTATTGATTTCATCTGCTTCTTTAATTTGTTTAACTAATTCTGTTTCTTTTGAATTTACAAGTTCTCTCCACTGCTGATATAAAATATTTTTAACTTCTACTGCTGATGGTCGATTTAATGGATTTGCATCTAAACAACTTTCAATTAAATGTACAATTAATTGGGGTACTTTAATATTAAAACTTGGTCTAAGTCCTTGGCAGATTTTCTTTGCCAAATTTTCATCATTGCTTACATCATGGTATGGAGGTAATCCAGAAGTTGTTTCATACATAATTATTCCAAAACTATAAATATCAGCAGCTTTGGTATAATTTTGTCCACTTAAAATTTCGGGAGCAATATAAGGTAAAACACCATAAATATTTTTTTTTTGTATTTTCTACATTATAACCTGCTGGTTTGCATAATCCCATATCAGTTATATATGCATTACCTGTATGAAGTATATTGCCAATATGTAAATCTCGATGAATTAGCCCTATTTTATGAATTTCATTAAGCCCACGTGCAATATACCTTAAATTATTAATCTTAGTTTCCCAACTTAAATTATTATAATTTTTATCTAAATAATTTCGTAAACTTCCATTTTTTGCATAATCTAAAACCACCATATAATTTTCTGTGTCTGGATCTTGAGTTATTCCATAAAGTCTAATAATAGAAAAACTATCATCTCTAATAAGTTTATGATGTAATTTAATCTAAAAATAAAAAATACAGTACATTAGTAAAAAAATAATATTTTAAGTTTCATTAAATGGTAAATTAATTTATACCTCATTGATAAATTCTAATGTAACAACATCATTTGGATTATATAAACTTTTCAGAGCTACTTCCATATTAGGTTTATATCGTTCCCAATTTTGATTTTCATTATCCCAATTCCATATATCTCCATCAATCCAATTTGCTTTATATATTTTATATATTTTGCTAAACCCGCCTTTTGCAATATATTCAATATCATAAAATCGATCATAAGGTATCCACTCTAATACTTTATAACGGGAAGTTGCTGATAGCTGAGTATCTTGAATAAATTTGTCAATATCATCATTACCACTAGTCCAATTTTCGAAATTTTGTTGAAAATGTTTTGCGTTACATACATTGCACCAATCATAATAAGTTTTAGGTTGTTTGCATTCGTCACATAAACCATATTTTTTATAATTTTGCTCCATAATGTTACAAAATTAGGAGGAGATAATACAATTATTTAAGATTATAGTATAAAATAGAAATTTTTTTTTTTTTAAAAAAAAAAAAAAAAGGAAATTCTTATTTTACGCCGACAAATTTTGTGTAATTTTCAAAATCTTACGCTAACCTTATCTGTTTTGTCATCGATCACATGCTTTTAACATGAAAATCATGTGTTTGATTAAATTATCCGTAGTAATTGAAAATTATATACAATATATATATGTATCGAACGATTATTCAAAATGAGTTGTCTTAGAAAACTTAGCCCATACTTCTGAAACCTGCCCAAACTCTAAAACTATTATTTAATGTCCAAAACTTGTTCCCTAACTTAATTTTTAATGTTTTTATATAATAATAAAAAGAAAATTTATTTTCTTTTTTTTAAAGAATATTTAAAAATGATAAAATGATTTATTCATTAATTTGTAATATTATATTATATTTATAAAAAATTTAATTATTCCATCAGTTTCAGCAGCTGAATCTCAATCTATATCACTTTCATTTTCTGGTTCTTCAACATTCCATATTATTCTCATTATTTTTTAATAATGCTATCCAAACTTTTAATAAACTCCTCCGTGTCTAAATTTAATACATTTTTCATTATCAAATCATCATCTTCATCAAATATTAATTCTGTATATCGTCCATGAATTCAATAGGATCATCATCTGAATTTAAATGCACATCAATAACAATGCCACGTATTTCTCCTATACTAAAATATGGTAATTCTTGTTTCGCCTGTGCATAATAAGAAACTGATAATTTATACATATTCTCAATTTTATCTAACCTAATTGATTCCTCCCGTTTACTATACAACCATCCAAAGTTAGAACATACCCTTTCACATCCTGTAACCGCAAATAATTTGTGCTAGTTAGTATATAATATTTCTTATGATTTAAACAAAATAATTTAAAATAATTATTTACTTTTTCAATTTGTTTCGATATTCAAAGACGATTTCAATAGCAAGTGTAATATCCTAAATTTGATAATTAATTTCATCTTGAATATAAAAATAATAAATAAATAAGTATTTATTAACATAAATAAACCCACCTCAGGAAAATCTGAGTATAATAACAGGTGTATTAATCATTTTATCAATATCTGAGTGTTGTATTAACCTATTGAATATTTACCACAATGTGAATTGAATCAATCTGGTAAATTTCATGTACTGTATTTACTTGTGTGAAATTAAATCATAAACTTGTCATTAATTGCAAAATGCTTTAAAAATATTAAAATCGGATTTATGCTTTAAACTATTCTTGTAAATTTAGTATTTCCACATTGATTTAAAAATTTTAGGGAAATTGTTAGGAGAAAAAAAAAATATTTTTTTTATAACTCAAAGGAGTTCATACTTATTATAAATTTAAGAAAAAAAAACTTTGTGCAATGTGTGGCTTTCTTATTTATTTATCTTTATAAAAAAAAAGTTGATCCGTATTATGAATGTCATGAATATGATGCATTTACGGAAAAAACTCAAATAACTGATTTGTAGCATATTCGCAGATTTTTTTTTACAGAAAATATAATGAAAATATTACTAGAATTTTCCAAAGTTGCCAAACAAAAAAAAGGCATACAATATGTACCGTAGGATCTTTTCTAATTTTGTCTGTTTCAGTTAGCCACTTAATTGACCAATGAAAAATTTATTATTTTGCTATATGTTTATAAAAGTTTATTATAAGTTTAAAAATAAAGCTAATAAATCTTTTATTTCTATATTTGTACTGTACATTAAAGATTATTAAATAGAGTTGATTTTAAATAATCAAACGTAAAATTAATATACTATAATTTCTTTTTGTTGTCCTATTATTGATATTTTTGATCATTCATTTAAGAGTATCAGATAATATCTGATATTTGGAATTAGTAACCTATAAAATTAATATAAATTTGGTTAACTAACTGAAGATGAAGATTTTAGTTCTAAGTTGATTATACCATATATACCAAATTTTACCTAACACATACTGACCCTTCTAAGCCCAACAAAATTTAAGTTCCCTATCTAGCATTCCGAAACCTTCCAAGAAGGTGGGGAGACCCGAAACTGAAAAAATTAAAAAAAAAAGTTAGTATTTTATTAGTTAGGAAGGCAACGAATTTCGCGTCTACTGCTGCGGCGATACCGATGTGGCACGGTCTAGCATTCCGAAACCTTCCAAGAAGGTGGGGAGACCCGAAACTAAAAAAAATTAAATAAAATAAAATAAATTAGTATTTTATTAGTTAGGAAAGTAATGGAACTGACGCGAAAATATTAAATTTCGCAGTTATCCGATCACTCGGCGATAGCGGTTTACCCTTTCTAATTAAAAATAAATTAGTAAAACAATAATAAAAAATCATACCACTTACCGATCTTCCGCAGCACGCCGAACTGAAAAAATCTAACCTTTTTAGGTTATTTTTTTTTTTTTGATTTTTTTTTACCGAGCTTAGACAAATAAAATTATTATGGGGGGGTTATTTAATTAAATTAAAAAAAAAAAATCCTATTTAAACAACCTTTGATCCATAAAAAAAAGCTTGCCCCCTCTACATATACATCATATATAAATATAATTTTTTTTTATATAATAACGACAGGTCGTTTAGGTGATACAAATCGCTAAAAAAAGGAGATTTTTCTTAGAAAAAGGAAATTGTTTTGGAAGATCGTGTTACACATGCATAATATATATATGTTTTTACTGTTACACCGACCTTCCTTTATTATTATTGTTAAAAAATAAAGTGTGTAACCAAACTCAAATACTTAATGTTACCTAATTCGTACTAAATAAATTTCTTACAATTCTTTTATAAAAATATTCTTGGATTTTTTTCCTTTAAAATGGCTTCAATATTTCATTCCGGTCTCTCAAAGGATCTTTCCTTTATATTAAATGATGCAGACGATTTTAACGTTATTATTAATGTTGGTGAAAATAAAAATACAAAAGAATTTCAAGCACACTCAGTAATTTTACGTGCTCGTTCTCCATACTTTAAAAGGGCACTCGCTACTGAATGGATTACAAAAAAGAATAACATGATCATGTTTAATAAACCAAATATTACTCCATCTGTTTTTGATTTGATTTTAAAGTAAGTAATAATTGATTTATTTTAATATTTAAATAAAATAATACTTTTTTTAATAATAAATATATATTCGTTCAGATATATTTATACTGGTGAACTCGACTTGGCAAATCAATCAGGGGAAGACATCCTTGGATTGTTAATCGCAACTGATGAATTACTCCTTGAGGAATTGTTCCAACATGTCCAACTCCATTTAATTGAAAAACAAATTAGTTGGATTCAAAATAATTTTGTACTTGTTTTACATACTGTGTTTAAGCTCACTAATTGCAAGAAATTACAAGATTATTNTCTTGNATCCATTTGTAAAGATCCAAAACCATATATCACTTNAGAANCCTTNCCTTCATTAGAAAAAAATATTCTTTATGATCTAATTAAACGAGATGATTTTTCAGTTGAAGAAATTNNCATTTGGGATTGTTTAATTAAATGGGGTATTGAACAAACTCCTGGTTTGAAAAATATGAATAGTGATNAAACTAAATGGAATAATGATAATTATGAAGCATTGAAGAAAACTTTGGATCAATTTATTCCTCTTATTCGGTTTTTGGAAATTTCTTCCTATGATTTTTTTGATAAAGTCCGTCCTTATAAAGTTATTATTCCTCATCATATATATGATGAAATTGATGAATTTTATTATAAAAAAACTTTACCCGAATCTATAATCTTGTCACCTCGTATAGTATCAATAGCATCAACAATTATTAAACCTAGACTTGCAACAATTATTTCTAATTTGATTGATAGAAAGGATTCAACTATTACTAATAACAACAAGTATAAGTATAATCTTATTTACTTGATGAGCCGTGATGGGTTTGATCACGTAACTTTTTGTGATAAATGTAACAGGCAAGGACCATTTGTGGTATTAGTAAGAGTTCAATCAAAGAAAATCTATGGTGGTTATAATCCAATCGGTTATACGGGAAGTAATAGGTGGTTGTCTTCCACAGAAAGTTTTGTCTTTTCTTTTGAAAATCATCAAGATATAAATAATATGAAAATTAGCAGGTCAGCTAATACTAACTGTTCTATATTTGATTGTAATCGGAATAATGGTTATTTCTTTAATTTTGGTGGTATGTTATTTATTAATAAGCAACATCTTTTAATGATTGGGTATAATACTTCACATTATGATAACATTTTTGACAAAATTCAATTACCCATTGAGGAAATTGAAGTATTTAATGTAATGGAAAAATAATTTTCATGTACTAATAGTTTAAATTGTCAAAGTCAATATTACAACTCGTTTCTTTTCATCTCTAGGAAATAAATTTTCGTACATGTTTATTGATTTAATGATTGTTGAATTTTTTGATGCTCCATGTCAATGAGAAAATATTTTGCATAGGGTTGGTCTTGACAAATAGTTTTCAATCTTATTTAAAAATTCATTAAGGAAATAAGTTATAATAAATGAAATTTATGGAAACTAACTTTAATATAAAAAAGACTTATAATTGTATGGGAACTGAATCAAGAAATTGATTCTGTTGCTAGGCTAAATTTATTGTATTATTTAAAATAAATAAACTAATTTAGAAAATAATATGAACTAATTATTAAGGAACAAATGTTGTTTAATTGTAAATTCATAATTTTATAATACAGATAAATATATTAATTAAATCACTTATAAACTAAAGTAACTAAAAAAAGGAATTTTGTTTTAAAGATTAGAAATGTTAGAAAATTTATGAAAGAAAATGGTTTCTTCATAATCATCAATGACGAAACCCTTTGCTTAAAAAATACATATTCTAGTTTATAATTAAATCTGATTCTTCTATAAATTTTATTTTTATTTTTATTTTTATTTTTAAAATAGAACAGCTGAGCAATAATTATGCTAGTGTTAAACTATTACAAGTAAAATACAAGTAAGAGAAAACATTAAAGTAGACTACTATATTAAACTATGTCTAAGGCAATCAAGTCGCTCTGGCTATATCTTATCTTTTGGGAATAGGCATTAGCTTCTGTCTATTCTAAAGGAAGGGGAAAAGAAGAGAAATCTATATGATTAACATGAAAATAGGAAGAAAAAAAGAAAATTCAATAGAAAATTGACTGCTATAGCCTAAACTATCCATGTTGTTCTTTCAGATAAAATTATCTGTTGTAAGTGAGGAATGTTTTATTATTATGTTTTTGTATAAATCTTGTTTTTACTGGTTTCTCAAATATGTGTGAATTAATTTCATGTGAATTATTTACGTTTAAAGTTTGTTAGAATATAAATTTCTCGAGATTTTTACAATAAAGAACAAAGGAAATAAATCTGTAAATGTGAGAATTTTTTTTTTGCATAAGGGGTAAAAGGAAAAAAATCTTTTAACAAATTAATTTAAATTAATGAAATGATAATAATAATGATATGATACTGACATACTGTGCAATAATAATTTAATCGAAAGTAGGTGAAACAGATTTAATCAAGCATTTGGTGAACAACCTTTAATTAATATGACAATAACTAAGAATTGGGTTTATTAGACCTATGTTTGATGAAAGATATGATTTGATATGGCCTCATTACAAACTCCTCACACTCTATAACAATAATAATAAAAATGTTAGTAAACAGTAATGAATTTATTGCTCCATATATTTAAAACTAAGTAAATATAACTTTTACCTTGATAAAGAACTGAATTAAAGCTGGAGTGAATAGACCAAAGAATAGAAGATTCAAACATATGGAATGATAAGAACTTTATGCTAAAAATATCCATCTTCTTGCTTATCTAAATAAAATAATAAAAAAAAAGGTTAAGAAATTTAATACAAGGAGAATCACCCATCTCCTTGTTTAACTAAAAAAAAAAGAAATCTAATAATATATTTTGACATGCTTGATAGTTGATAAAAAAATTTGAGTTACATTGTAATTCTGATAAATTTTTAAAACAAACTTTTGCTTCAAGATAAAAGTTAGCAAAAAATTTAATTAAGAATGTATTGAAAAGTTAAATAATTTTAAGAGTATTTATGTCATTTCATCTTTTATTTTTACATTACTTAATTTAATTTATAGTATTTTTACATTTTTTTATTTTTTTTTTTAATTAATTAATTTACTCATTTAGGGGTTTCACAATTATTATTATATAAATTCTCTGGATTTGTGTTTTTTTTGCTCATTTCTTTTATATTTTCCTGTTTTTTTCGTGAAATTTTTTTTACTTTTAAATTCACTAAATAAATTCTTACAGTTTAAATTTTAAAAAAAATACAATTATATTATTAAAAACGTCATCATCATTGATCATGTGATATAATGAGTAGTTGCTGCGCTACAAACTTGGCAGGCGATATTAATAGCAAACATTTTATTAACATTGAAATATGTGGCCTTTTTAACTTGGAAAGATTTTCTTTTATTTTTTTATATGAAAAACAAAAGCTTTGCGATAATGAAATTTTTAGAAGTAAAGAAGTGTATGACGTTAATTCGCAGTAATGAACACAATATCTAAACTCTAACGTGATTTGTGTTAAGCTTCTAGTATATATTAAGAATTATCATTGAAAAAATAAATTATAAACTTTTAGACGCACATGCGAATTTTTTTTTTTTTTTTTTTTTTTTAAAAAAAAAAAATATTACAATTTCACTAAATTGGGAATCAAAATGATCCGCTTGGCGCTTGCCATAAAAATGAAACAAGAATTGCCGGTTACACTATCAGCATCATTTAATACTTTCATTTATATTATCCATATTAACCATTTTTGTTGTAATATTGTTATTCAAAAAAGTATGTCAATAAAAAAAATTTTTTCTAAAAGGAATATTTATGAAACTCTAAATTTCATGCATAATTTGGCGTAATAGTACATGTTAATATAAGAAAAGATTAAAATAAAAGACGAGAAAATTTTTTTTTTAATTTTGTAATTTCATTATATGACATGGGTGAGTCAAAGGATCCAAGTCAGACGGAGTCAACTGTAGTAGATATGACAACCACCAAATCTGATGATCGTATACTTAAAAAAAAAGAAAATGTGGATGATCATAAGAAAGGAATTGATCGAATTATTGTTCCTCAATACGTTGAAGAAGATAGTTATGTTGTTACTTATAATGAAAAAGATAAATCATTTCTTGGATGGTCAGTTAACGTCGAAGAGAATGGTCAACAACAACCCGATGTGTGTTTTGAGATTTCTGATCGTTTTAAAAAATTTGTTTTATATAAAAAATTTTTGTTATTAGGGACAGAAGGATTTACATATACTATTGGTAGGCATCTTGTGGAAGTTGAATATTCTGTATGTCTTATTGATTTTAACAAAGGTAACAAAGAAAAAATAAATATAGATAATTTAAGTGAATTTGGATTTCTTCCTAATGGTGATATGATTCTAGTAGACAATTACAAAATTTACAAGTTCCCTTTTGAAAATGATAAGTATGCAACTACTCCTCAAATACGTGATATAAAAACTCATGGAATATTAGAGTACTTTAGTCTTTTTTTATACCAAACAAAGTTATTCATTTTTAATGAATTTGGATTTATTCAATGGGATTTATTAGTAATGAGTGTTGAAATGGAATACAGATACTCATTCGATTATAAAATAGATTATTATTCATTCAATTTAGTAATAAACAAAAATCAAACATTATTGGCATTAAATATTAATACAATAATTGATATATTTTCAATGGAAAGTGGAATGTGGATTTCAAGATGTGGTTAGTATTACTTTTACAGTACTTTAATTTTTGGAAAAAAAAATTTGCGTAGGTCGCTTTTTTGTATCGTATCGTGTGACATCGCTAAAAACACGACCAAACTTATTACATATCATATCATAGCTGATAGGGATTCCCCGCGAATAAATCTTAATTTTTTTTTTTTACTTAATCTAATAACAATTTTTTTTTTTATTCGTAGATTTCGATTCTAGCACTCCAATAGAATTTGTAACTTTAAAAGATGGTTCTGAAGGATTAATTATTAGAATATCTTCTGATAATAAAATCTCGTACAAATTTCTAGACCCTTTTCATTCTTCTGATGCAATTGATGTTACTAATGATATTTGCGACTCAAAAAATATTATAACTAAATCAAACAAAATATTTTCCATTATCGAATATAACGTTTGGGTCAAAGATGGATTGAAGGAAAATATATTTCAACAAATGTTAAACACTACATATCATAGTAATATTTATACTTTACCCATTTTCAAAACTGTACAAAAGATGCTTGAAGATCTTAAAAATAATGGATACAATGAAATTGATTTTTCAGAAGATAATACGATTCAATTAAATGGAGAACTTTTTCAATTTATTTTTGAACGTAACCATTTCAGTGGGAGGGTTAACATTTTTGGAGTCAAAAAATCACAAACTAACAATAAATGGGAAAAAATACAGGAAAGTATAAATATAGATTATATATATTCCTATAAATTATTAAATAATCACGATTTGGCTTTAATCACTGCTGACGGGATCTTAATTTATACAATTGATAAAGATTCATTACGACTCCGATATTATTTAAAAATAGATGAAGATAATATTCAAAAAATGTTAAATGATGAATTTGACAATTCAAAATCTTCATTACCATCACCAGACTTACTTTGGGTATCTTTAAGTATTATAAAAGAACCAGCAGAATTTTCGAAATTTGGACCGGAAATATTCAAAAAAATAGTAAATTATACATATACTGATGAAGATGATGATTTAATTATTCAATCAATTTTTGACAAAATTTTTGAAAATATTGAAAATAATCCAGCAAATTATGGTTACTTCACATCTATTATTTTATATTTGCCTAATTTATGTGATCGTTATTCTCATTTAATAACAAAGTATTTTTTACTTACGTCTGTCCCCATTTGTTCATCTATTAAAAAATATTCAAGGAAAAATTTTCTTTATGCGTACACAATTGTTGAAACATCAAATCCGTCAAACAATACTTATTTTAAATCATTTTATAAACATTTAACAAGAATACAAGAATTAATAAGACGTAATAAATATTTTAGTAGATTAATATCATTTTTTAAAAAGTCAACAGAAATGCAAGAAGTTATTAGTTTTATTATTCCTTTTTCCCAAATTTGTAAATACCGAGAAGATAATTATAATGTTTGGAATGAAATTTTATTTAAACCAAAATCTATTCTTTTTTGTAATATAGATTCCAATAATTTTTATAAATGGTGGAATTTTGCTGCCATTATAGAGTTTAAATGGAATGTTTTTAAAAATACTTATTATGTGATTTGGTTTTTTTACACTATGTTTTTTCTTTGTTTTGCATTAGCTTCTACGTTAGAACAAATTAGAATACTTTTTATAATTTCAGTTTTATTTGGTTTTGCACATTTAACTTTTGAAATTCGACAATGTTTATGGAAGCCAAACTTATATATTACTGATCCATGGAATCTATTTGGTAAGTAATTAATATATTTTATACATCTAATTACTTTATTTCTTTATTTATTAAAATTAATATTTTATTATTATTAATAGATGTAGGAGCGTATTCTTTACCTATTATAACATCTATGTATTGGCTTATTAATGAAAAACCACCACTTTGGATTATAGCATTTTCTAATTTGTTATTATATTTTAAATTCTTATTATTTTTTCGAGTATTTAAATCATTTGGAGTTTATTTTGTTTTAATAATTGGTGTTGCAAAAAGAGTTTTTCCTTTCTTGGTGATTTTAATTTTTATTATATTTGGATATGCTCATGCATTTTTCATTATTTTAAATCCCAAATATGATAAAGAAAATGATCCATTGAATCTTGCCACTAAATATAATCCCATTAATTCTGATGGAACTATAAATCCTACTCCTACTTTAATTCAACCTCCTGATTCAAATACCAATATGTTTAGTTGGTATCCTACTTCAATTTTAGCAATGTACTTACTTCTTACAGGTAAATTTATTTAATTTATTATTATTTTTTTTGATTAAGAATTAATTTAAACATATTACATATTTACTGAATATCCTATATATTAAAACAATAGGTGATTCTGGATCTTTATCATCATGGACTTATCGTGAAGCTCCTATAATGACAATTCTTTTAGTTTTATTTACATTTTCTACAACAGTTTACCTTATGAACTTATTTATTGGATTACTTAATATGGAAATTGGGGATTATTATAAATATGAAGAATATTTACTTCAGAAAGCAAAGGTAAATTTTTTTATATATATATTTTAATTAGTAGAGTCTTATTTTAAATACTAAAAACAATTCTTATTTTATGTAAAAGATTATTATGGAAATTGAATTATTTTATATGTTTCCTTATAGAAAAAATAAAGAATATTTTCCAGATTGGATGTAACTATAAAATTTGTTTTAATTTTGTTTAACTGTCAAACCTTTTTTCAATTAATTTCTTAACATTTTAATTTTATTATTGTAGTTATTATGACGTACCTGCTAATGAAGTTCGTAGATTAATTAATGCAATCGATAATAAACAAACTGAATTTGATATTCATACTCCAATTATCAGTGAGAGATTGAGAAAATTTTTAAAGATTCCAAAACCTGTTAATGAAAAGGAATCAATTAATGAACTTAAACAACATTTAAAGGATGAACTTAAACAACAAATGAGGGATGAATTTAAACAACAAGTAAGTGGGGATGAATTTAGTCAAGAAGTAAGTGTGGATGGAGTTAGTCAACAAGTAAGTGGGGATGGATTTAGTCAAGTAACTAGAAATGAATTTAGTCAACAAATGAAGGATATGCAAAAATTATTAAATCAACAATTAAAGTTGAAATCAAACAACAAATAAAGGATGAATTTAAACAACAAGTAAGTGGTGATGAATTTAGACAACAGATGAAGGATATGCAAGAATTATTAAACAAATTTATTAAAAATTCAACTGTTAATAATGATGGTGATAAAATTGAAGTTAATAATCAATAAGGTAGTAATAATAGAATTTAACAAACTCGTAGAATTTCTCTTTTATTTTTATTTATTTTTTATTTTTTATGTATCTGATATTATTTATTATTTTATTTTTTTTTATTTATTTCATGTATCTGATATATTTTTATTTTATTATTAAAAATCATTTCATATGAAAATTTTGTTTCTGTTTAATTTTTATTATTAATGTAAACATACGTAAATGTGTGTCGCTTTGAAAGAATATTTGCAAAATTGTCTCCCGTGACTGTCAGTAATTATGCTAACATAATTATTGTTAATGTTTTAATCCTATTTACTTTTTTAGATCAAAATAACGAATACAAAGGTGAGGAATAATTTAGGTTATCTTTGTAATGTTATAAAATATTTTTTTCATCCAAAATATTTTTTCTAATAGTAATTCATATAGTATTTTTATACTTACCACAATCATGTGCTCTTCCAATAATTGATTAGATTAAGGAATTTGATTAAAGCATCAAAGCCAGCGTGTTAATCTGTTATACATTCGTATTTTTTTATAATAATTAAAATATGTTTTTTTTTTTAAAAAAAAAAAACCTGAAACTGATTAATATTTACCAAATGGTTTAGTTAGTAAATTTGATAAAAATCTACTAACTGAAACTAATAATCAATAAGTTCAGTTCAGTCTTTATTGAAACCGAATATTTACAGTATGTAATAATTAGTATTAATCACATATTAACTATATAAAATAATTGTTTAATAAATAACCTAAAAAAAAAAAGTAAAAATATAAGAATTAATAAATTACTTAATTAATAAGAAATAATATTTAAAGTATTTTAATCAAGAGAACCCACCTATCATACGTTTGTTATTACCATGAGGGGGGTTGAATCTATAACAATTTTTATTAAATAACAAGAGAATCACCCATCCCTTGTTTTTAACTAAAAAAAAGAAAACTAATACAAGGGAATCACCCATCCCCTGTTTTTAACTAAAACAAAGAAAACTAATACAAGGGAATCACCCATCCCCTGTTTTTAACTAAAAAAAAGAAAACTAATACAAGGGAATCACCCATCCCCTGTTTTTAACTAAAAAAAAGAGAAGTCTAATACAAGGGAATCACCCATCCCCTGTTTATCTAAGCAAAA